>JBBPBX010068827.1:0-19022 GCA_038048925.1 Garcialebias charrua
ATATATGTGTATATATATATATATATGTGTATATATATATATATGTATGTGTATATATATATATATGTATATATATATATATATGTATATATATGTATATATGTATATATATGTATATATATTATGTATATGTAAATACATTTAAAAAAATATATATATAGATATGTGTAAATGTGTGTATAAATACATATATACTGAATATGTGTGTTTATATAAGAATATATATATATGTTTATGAAAAAAAAAGTAGAATATATATTTATACTATACTTAATAATACTTCATAATATACTTATATTTGTACTTCAGGTATGTAAAGCCATTTGGACAGCTCTTCAGCCGGACTTTGTAGCCTTCCCCTCTGGCCATCAGTGGACAGCGATTGCACGTGATTTCTGGCGAATCTGGGATTTTCCTAACCTTTTAGGTTGGTTCGTTTGTCTTTATGTTAGCAGTTTGTGTACTTTTGTTGATTAATGTCCATATTAGTACTATAAATACCTCAAAACAATGAAATTATTGTTTGTTATCAGGAGCTGTGGATGGTAAACATGTCAGGATTCGTTGCCCTCCGTCATCTGGGAGTGACTACTTTAATTACAAAGGGACCCACTCTCTCGTCCTCCTGGCTGCGTGTGATGCACATTACCGCTTCACGATGGTGGATGTGGGAGCATATGGACGTCAGAGTGATGGCGGCGTCTTCCAGGAGAGTGTGTTTGGGCAACAGCTGATGAACAGTACCCTGGCTATTCCACCACCTGCTGTACTACCTGGGACCACTGTGGAGAGTCCGCATGTGTTTGTGGGGGATGCAGCGTTTCCACTCCATCAAAATCTTATGCGTCCATATCCTGGTAAGCTAATTAATAAATGATGCGGTTGTTTTGGTGGGATACAGCTGTATTCACCTTTTGGGAACGAGTAATATTACTACTTCTATTATAATTGCGACAACTTCCATTTGAACAGGTGAAAAATAAATAAACCAAATTGCATTTATTAATAAATTTGATATTCTTTCATGCACAGGCTCAAATCTGGAGGAAGCGCAGCAGGTGTACAACTACCGCCACTGCAGGGCTCGGAGAACAATCGAGAACGCTTTTGGCATCTTGTCATCCAGATGGAGGGTGTTCGGCCGCGCCATGGAATATAACCCAGCCAAAAGTGTCCATGTGGTAAAAGCATGTGTTGCTTTACACAACTGGCTGGCCTACAATGACGATTCCAGGCAGTACATACCCACAAATTACGTGGACACTGACACGCCATCAGGAGACATCGTACCAGGTAATCATGCACAAAGTCACATACCGGAACATTTATTTTCTTCAGTAGCTCATCTAAAGAGTAGAATACAACCCACCCACTCTAATGATTTCTTTACTTGTTTATCATCCGTATAGGAGAATGGAGGCAGGTTGCAGGAAACGATCTGGAGACTCCATTAAGAAGAACTGCCGCCACAAGGAGTGCTGGAAGAACTGCCTATGCAGTGAGGAACAACCTGCGTGACTTCTTCTCATCACCAGTTGGTTCTGTGGCCTGGCAACAGGCCACAATAACAAGAGGAAGGCTGAATGTGTGATTGCCTATCAATAAATTGATAACAACACTCATCTGTTCGTCATTTTGTTTGAAGAACAATGAGCTTTTGTATCAAAGTAAATAACTTTTAGATGTAAAAAAAAAAGATACATATGGGGAAGTTTTTTTATCTACAGCTTAATTGCAGTAATACAGTCCTGAGTTTTTTGCATAGTGGTATAACAGTGAAACTAGTATATCTATAAAATAAGGTGAAAGCACTGGCATTGACATTTTAACAGTCTTTAATAACACTTTAAACAAAACTTCTAAAAAACAACAGTTCTATAAAATCAACATCTTTGAAATACAACTCCTGTAAATTGAACACTTGTAAAAAAACTACACTCCTACAAAATGAACATTTAAAAAAAAAACACAATTCTATAAAATGAACATTTACTACTGTAAAATGAACACTTGTAAACAAACTACACTAATACAAAATGCACACTTCTACAAAAAGGAACACGTCTAAAAAACAAATCTACAAAATGAACACTTCTAAAAAACAACAACTTCTAAATAATAACTTCTAATAAAACATTACAGTGGTTGCAGATGCAGGGTGTACGTCGGCTCATTTGGAAATTGTTGATCATTTGTTAATGGTTGCTGATTTACATATCGTTGTTAAAGCTCCACTGACATCATCTTTTGACTTTTCAAAAAATGGCACAACATATATAAATATTAAGATTGACCCCTGACCGTTTTTGCTAAAATAATGTTAAATGAATGAAAATTACTTCCAAAAACAGTTTAAAATTAGCGCAGTTTTTTTAACACGATAAATAGGGATTTCGCCGTCGCAGGATGATGACGTCATGACAAGGAATTTCTCTACTGCGCAGCTTGAAAACAATGGAGGAGCTACAAACTCGATCCGTCCAATTTAGCCATTTAAAAGTTAATATTTTAGCGGATTGTCTGCAGAGAAGCCAAAGTTATTTCCAGTAAACAGCAGGTTATAATTTTTTTTCAGCTCCTGCTGGTTTTTGGAGACTTTTCACTTCATGAGGTGAGCTGCTGTGTGGAGTTACATGAGCTGCATGTGGACGAGGCAGAAGTAATTCTACAACATGTACATCGTCTCCAGCCTCCACAGCACTGAAATGGTAATATATTAGTTAATGTTCCTAATAATTATTCAACATTAATTAATAGTTTAAAAAATTAGTCCCTTTTAAAATATCTGTTAAATATATTATTCTTTTATTTTATTTTGTTTGTGTTTTCAGGTTTCCAGGTCTCCAGTCCATCACCTGAGGCTCTTCCTGTTGAACCACTAGTACAACCCAGACTTTCACATCACAGCAGGTAAGATTGCATCAACGAAAAGAATAGTACTCAACAATATTCTTTGATGTAAATCTGTTGATTTTCTGTGGTTCTGATGAGGGAAGTGACAAAGTGGATGCAGCATTCAGCCCATAATGGACCCAGATGTCCCCTGCGTCCAGACCTACAACACCTGGACATCCATGAGCGTGGAGGAGCGAGGATTCACAGAAATGTCTTCACCTGAAGAGTGGACCGAGGTGGAGAACAAACCTTGATATTGTTAAACAACAGATGGAGACGTCTTCAGGATCTGTAGAACATCAGGACTGCTGCAGAAAGCTACGTTTGTGCATCAAGACATTAAAATATGCAGAAATACTACAACTGGCCAGAGCATTGAGATGAAAATGAATCAATGAATTTAATATTTTTTTCTGAGTGTTCAAATGAACATGTTGTTTGAAAAAAAAAAAAAGGATAACAATGAACCAAGTGTTTCTGTAGTTATGTGTAAATAAAGTTACGGTAGTACACTATATTATCTGTTAGTGTTGAGTTATTCTTTGTGAGAATATTTGTGTTATTCTTTGTGAGAATATTTGTGTATCTGTTTTAATTTCATTCGTGCATCTACAACTCACAGCTCATACTTTAGTAAAAACAAAATTGGTGAATGTTGAAAGAAACATTTTATTAAAATAAAACCATCCCATATTATCAAATAAATGAAAACCTCTGGGGAAACATTAATATGAACAGATTATCAAAATAAATTGAGTTTAACACATATTAGCAAGTGTTGTTTGACTTCATCAGCTCTGTAAAAATGACTCCAACACCTCCTCGTCCACCCTCCTGTCCAGGTGTTGTAGGTCTGGACGCAGGGGACATCGGTCTAGTTTCTCCTCATCCTGCTGCTTGTACTTCTTCAGACTCCACCACCTCCTCGCTCCTCCACGCTCATGGATGTCCAGGTGTTGTAGGTCTGGACGCAGGGGACATCTGGGTCCATTATGGGCTGAATGCTGCATCCACTTTGTCACTTCCCTCATCAGAACCACAGAAAATCAACAGATTTACATCAAAGAATATTGTTGAGTACTATTCTTTTCGTTGATGCAATCTTACCTGCTGTGATGTGAAAGTCTGGGTTGTACTAGTGGTTCAACAGGAAGAGCCTCAGGTGATGGACTGGAGACCTGGAAACCTGAAAACACAAACAAAATAAAATAAAAGAATAATATATTTAACAGATATTTTAAAAGGGACTAATTTTTTAAACTATTAATTAATGTTGAATAATTATTAGGAACATTAACTAATATATTACCATTTCAGTGCTGTGGAGGCTGGAGACGATGTACATGTTGTAGAATTACTTCTGCCTCGTCCACATGCATGTAACTCCACACAGCAGCTCACCTCATGAAGTGAAAAGTCTCCAAAAACCAGCAGGAGCTGAAAAAAATTATAACCTGCTGTTTACTGGAAATAACTTTGGCTTCTCTGCAGACAATCCGCTAAAATATTAACTTTTAAATGGCTAAATTGGACGGATCGAGTTTGTAGCTCCTCCATTGTTTTCAAGCTGCGCAGTAGAGAAATTCCTTGTCATGACGTCATCATCCTGCGACGGCGAAATCCCTATTTATCGTGTTAAAAAAACTGCGCTAATTTTAAACTGTTTTTGGAAGTAATTTTCATTCATTTAACATTATTTTAGCAAAAACGGTCAGGGGTCAATCTTAATATTTATATATGTTGTGCCATTTTTTGAAAAGTCAAAAGATGATGTCAGTGGAGCTTTAAAGTTAAAAATCAATTGGTGAATGTTAAGTCGAAATTCGTCTCTGTCTGCTTCTGGAATGGTTCTCATCATGTCAGCAATTACCACGCCGAAATGTGTCTCTGCGTCTTCGACTTGCTTTTCCCGATCAATTGCTTGGAGGCGGTTCGCCAATGCAGCGGTCTCTGTGTCCGCTGTAGCAGCCCATCCCCTCTTCCTTCCCTGCTTCGCTGGTGGTGTGCTGGTGCGAGGTGCAGCTGACCGTCTTGGGGCAGGTGAATGTCTGGGGGCAGGTGAATGTCTGGGGGCAGCTGACTGTCTTGGGGCAGGTGGTTCATCAGGAAAGTCAGGGGCAGGTGGGGCAGTAAACTCACTGGAGCATGCAGGTTCTGTTGGAGCCAGTGCATTATTGCTGGAGGAACTTGAATTGGAGGGGAGTTCAGATGAAAAATGTGATGAGCTGTTTTGGTTGGAGCTGTTGTTCATGGTGCTGACAGGAGAAGGAACGTCACAGGCTGGAGAAGGAACACCACTGGAGCCATAGCTGATGTCCTATCAAGTACACAATGCAGAGCGATTGAATGTTGATGAAAAAAATCTTTATTACAACTTATTTAAGAAGTGTATGATTAATAATTCAATTGTATTTTTTTAATGAAGTGTGACGATTTTTGGATAATTAATTACATTATTAATTAGCTTATAAATAGAAAATACTTACTGCAGGCACATTGGTCTCTGTCTCTTTGGTTTTGATGAAATCGTCCAGCCAGGACAGTATCTTATAGATCGGTGGGTCACCTGAACCGGCCCCATCGCCACTTCTGCACTTCATTTTTTTCATTGCCCGCACAAATCTGTCCCTCATGTATTTCCACCTGGCTTTGCAAAAGTCGACGTCCTTTCCCACGGTCGCAGCCACTTCGTTCCATGCATTCCTGGTCCTTTGTAGATCTTTGTACTCTCGCATGGAGGTGTCATACAAATTTCTGTGTCTCCGCACCTCTTTCTGTGTCTCCGCACCTCTTCACAGACCTTCTCATCACAATTTTCCTCCATTTTACTTCATGCGGGAACTGGAGTGTGTCTCACCAACAACAGTCCGATGTGAACACATTTCCGGCCACAACGTTCTGTACCGTTTATTGGAGACACCGTGCATCGCGTATGCGCGCATCGCGTATGCGTAGTAAAAAAATAGTTTTGCGCGTACATGCCCTGAGGGGCTACGCGGGGCTACGCTTTTGCCACAGCGTACGTACGCTGCGTATAGGCGTATCGTGAGGACGCTCGAGTGTATCTCGCCCTTAAGCGGAAGAAGATGGATGGATGGATGGATGGATAGATGGATGGCTGGCTGTGGATCGAACATTTCAACCTGGAGACAAGGTGTTGACCTTACTTCTTGTCCCAGGCTCGAGCTTGCAAGCTCGTTATTCTGGTCCATATGTTGTGAAAGCAAAAATATCTGATTGTGATTACATAATCACTACCCCTGACAGAAAGCGTGGTTCGAGACTGTGTCATGTTAATATGATCAAACCATTCAAAATAGTTTTGCGCGTACATGCCCTGAGGGGCTACGCGGGGCTACGCTTTTGCCACAGCGTACGTATGCTACGTATAGGCGTATCGTGAGGACGCTCGAGTGTATCTCGCCCTTAAGCGGAAGAAGATGGATGGATGGATGGCTGTGGAACGAACATTTCAACCTGGAGACAAGGTGTTGACCTTACTTCCTGTCCCAGGCTCGAGCTTGCAAGCTCGTTATTCTGGTCCATATGTTGTGAAAGCAAAAATATCTGATCGTGATTACATAATCACTACCCCTGACAGAAAGCGTGGTTCGAGACTGTGTCATGTTAATATGATCAAACCATACATTGAATCAGTTGATAACAACAACGTAGATTCGGTATGTGCTGTTAAGACTGTTGAAAACAAACTGGAGCTATCCATCGCTGAAAGCACTGAAAGTGTAGAAAATGAGGAAGACTGTTTTCTTCATGAAAAGATGGAAGGAAAGCTCCCTAACTCGCACTACTTAACAAACTTAGATGAGTTATTTACTCATCTTGATGATAATAAAAAAGAAGACCTAAAACACTTAATCATCTCGCATAAATGCTTGTTTTCAGATACGTGATAAAACACAACATTGATGTGGGTGAAGTTAGACGATGGCCTTATGAGGTTGAACGTGCTATGCACCGCCTCTTTGAGTTTCAAGTATTTTGAATGTGACCGCTATATTTTAGACACACTGTTTTTGTATGGGTTATATGTTGTGTCCTTACATGACACTTGAACATTTCCCCCATTCAAAAATCTGGCCATGGGGGTGTTATGTACCCCAGAGTTTTAAAAGTGTTTTTAAACTAACAGTCTAAGTTGACTGCACACTCCTGTATGTTTTTTTTCTCTGTAACATGCTGCAGTTTGTTGCAGCCTGCTGGTTCAGGAAGAACTCACCTTTTTTTACTCAGCCAAGTCCTAATCAAGCTTAATTGAGCAGCACAGGTGTTCACCTGCAGCTCCTGCCTTTATATCTCACAGGCAGTGCCTTGAGCAGTGTGGAGACTTGATGGAGCAGGATCTGGCTTGCTGATCAAGTGTGGGAGCTGGACTTGAGGAACAAGTCCTGGTTGAAGACACTTTAAAGGTAATTAAACCGAGTGTTGACACACAGTTTTGAGTTGTGTGATAAACTAATACAGGGAGATCTCCACCCTCTCTGACTGTTAGTGTGTGTGCTCCAGGGGGAGTATAGTTTAGCTGCTTTGAGCTCTAAAAGTGACTCTGGCTGCCTAAAGCAGAGTTTATTGTAGGTTAAAGCACCTTAAGTGCTACTAGTGATTTAGTTTTGGATTTAGGAGGAGTGTGGTTGTGTTTGAGCTTAAAAGGCTTAATTGAGTGACACTGAGGCTAGTGTCTGTTCAGCTGTTCTGAAGGAGGACTGCTGTGGTCCACTGTGAGAGGGACTGTTAATTGCTTTTTTCTCTTTTTGGCTATTTATTTGTACTTTTGATGGGTGAGGTTTGGTAGCCTAGTTTTCGTATTTATTTCGTATTTTTCCTTTTGGTTAAGTGAGGGCCTTATAAATTATAGACAGATCGTCGCCTGGGGGAGAACACTACGGCCCTACCGGGTTGGGTTTGCCTGGGTGGCGTTTTCCTAAGTTTGGCCAGACTCACCTATCCATCTTTTCTTTGTACTTTAATTTTCTTTAGTTTTTTTAGGGCGCTGTTCCAGGAGAAGACTAGGGTTGGGCATCGAGAATCGTTCGGAACCGGGACTAACTGTCCGGTTTTCCCGGAATCGTTCAAAATATTAATTTGCGATTCCTATGTTCGATGCTAGTTAGCCGACCGGAAGTAGCCGCTGCCGAAACCCAACGAAGAAGAATCCACCGGAAGTGTGCACCCGAGATCTAAAGCTTACTAATTAATAAAATGACCAGTCAGGTCAGTGCAGCACTTGCAATAATTTTCTATCATGCAAAGGAGGGCGGAGAAGTAAAATAGCACTTTCAACCTTATTACCAACCACTTATTAGCACTTTGAGATTTTTATTAATGAAAAGTGCATTATAAATGGAATTCATTATTATTATTAAAATAGTGTCCCGTCTTTGACGCGCTCCACCGGATTATTTTCGCTTCGTATCCGACCGGAAGTACAGAGTGGTCCGTCTGCAAAACGCTCCGCCGAACTTTGCGCTAATCGCTACCTCTTCGGCTCCATCAGGTAAATAAATAAACTATAAACTACATCTCATACCAACATTAAGGCAGCTAACAAGTTATACTCCGCTTAAAGCGGTAAGTCAGCTCAAATACAAACACGATGCTAACGTTAGCTTGTATTTTTTTCTTAGACAAACGACCTGAAATGGCTTCACAGTGTTCACCAGTGACTGTCCAAGGTAAAAACGTCAGTGTAACTGAATGAAGAGTGCCACAGAACTGTTACAGCATATGTTGTGAAAAGGTTGCATCCCTTTTCAGATGTGAATTCAACCATGGATTGCACTTACATTGCACTCAAATCCAACACTTATTAACATTCTTAATCCATTTAAAGTTCTCTGTGTCTTTTAAAATGTCTAAATGTCTCTAGTTTTCAGTATTATATAATTTCTGTTTATGTTCTCTTTCATTCCATTATGAGGGAATGTCACAGTTTGAAGAATTATTGAATAGGTTAGTTAGGCAATAACAACAGAGCTAATAATTGTACACATTCTCAGTCTTAAAAATGATTTAATAATCTCTTTTTACTGATAATACTGATAAACCTGTTGTTTGTTTAGGAACTTCCTGCAGTCTGTCCAGAAAGTCTCCACTGGAGGAGCGTTTTGCTGAGGAAGAGGCACAACATAATGTCACAGCTCCATGTCCATGAAGAAACAAATGGAGAGAGGGCTGCAGATACCAGGACATCCCACCAGCTGTTCTGTCTGAGGATCCTGCTGCTGGTGGTGGAACCAGGTTAGCCCATCAGTGGGAGCTCAGTAACATGACTGCAGCATCAGACACTGGACAATATTATATGTATAATAATAATAATATATGTTGGTGAGTCCATGTTGGCTCTAATCTGCCCTGTGAGAAATTCATAGTAAATGTAACAAAAAGGAAAAAGTTCATAGCATTAAATTCAAACAGAAGTTCAAATTATTTCATCCTGAAATAACTCTGGCTAACTACTGTAGCTTTTTTATAACATGGAGTTAAACTCAAAGTAGTCTCCTCAGATAAATAGTGTTACCATTATTTTTATATTAAAGTTTCTGTTAACTTATTATTTTTATATTTGATTGTTTTTTGTTCAGTGCCCTGAGACAACTTCTGTTGTGACTTGGAGCTATACAGTATAAATAAACTGAACTGAATTGAATTGACATGTCTTTTTTTAACCCCGCCTACAAAAAGAATCGGAATCGAGAATCGAAAAGAATCGGAATCGAAATGAAGAATCGGAATCGGAACCGGAATCGCTCAAATTCAAACGATGCCCAACCCTAGAGAAGACACTCCAGGCTTGGTGGGAGAAGCCAGAAGGGACCTCACCAGCTTGGTCACCCTTAGTTTTAGTTAATAAAATTTCTTTGAAAAACTTCTTCTGTGTTCAGTGTCCATGAATATGTTTTGACTGTTTTATGGTCGTAACACTGTCAAGACCAGAAACAAAAGCAATATACAGGAATTCTACTTTAAATTCGTAGATATATCTACCGGTAAACTTAAACCAACCAAACAATAGTTACTTTCCCTGGTAACTAATTACTTTTATAGGGGAGTAATTCAGTTACTAACTCAGTTACTTTTTGGGAGAAGTAACTATAATTAATTACTTTTTTAAAGTAACATTCCCAACACTGCAAGTGACTCATGAAAGTTAATGGTAACCGTAGGTGTTGAAGATCTAAAAGGTCATGCAAAAAAGGATAAAATTGTCACATTCCAGCAGAGCCACCAAATATACGCCTAACATGCTAACGCTCCACAGCGTCCCCCCCCAACTTTCCTTCTACAGTATTACTAAAATTTATGTAGGTTTTTTTCTTCCAAATTTCATAACAAGTTGAAACCAAGTTTGTATTTTTATGAATTCTATCTGTATCATCTCTTAACATCCATTCAATATCTTCACCCGAACAAAATAAAGTGGTATAATCTGCAAATAAAACACACTTCAAAAGCACTGACAAATCAACCAGATCATTAACATACAAAATAAACAACTCAGGAAATTCAGTTTTGGAAATTCAGTATGACAAGGAGTACAGAACCAAACCGGTAGGCATGGTACAGAGATGAACTACTTGAAGGCAACATTATGGAATGTTATACATGAACATCTGGAAAAATATATGGGAAGATCTGTGTCAAATATGGATTGGAGATCCCAAGATGGATTGGAGATCCCAAAGTGGGAGTTGCAGGGTGGTGGAGAATGGAAGGGCTAAGATACTGTGGGACTTCCAGATCCAGGCTGACAAACGGGTAACAGCTAATGAACCAGACATTGTGGTGGTTGAAAACCCAGAGAGGAAGGCCGTGGTGGTAGATGTAGCTTAAGTGACTGTAGCATCAGTAAGGAGCATGGAAAAACTGGAAAAATACCAAGAGCTGAAAGAGGAAATATTTAAAGACCGTGTAAAGTAAAATTAAATTTGTGTTTTGAGTTTGTCACACGGCATAAATATGTGTTATTAATCACCCATATAAATCTGACTGATTAAAAACATTGTTTACCTTATAAAATTAAGTCTCAAAAATCATGAAAAAACATGATTTTGCCTTGGTCTGAAACTCTGGGGGCGTGTCAGCGCGTGGGCGTGGTTTCAGCGCAGCTGCGCTCGTGTCCTGCCCCCTCAGCTGAGCTGTGTGTGGAGGCAGACGGGTGCGCAGAGATCCACCTGCTCTGTTTGAGTTCTGGCTGTAACAGCAGCTCATTTTTCCAAGAGTTACGCTGTTTTTAGTGCACTAACAACTCTGGTTTTGTTTTTAAAGTTGAGGACACATAACTCCGCTGTTATGTGTTTAATAATAAGCGCTATTTTAGAAGATGAGCAACGGACTCGCTGCACCCGGTCCGACCCGGTCACATCGCATGCGGGGTCTGTGTTGGTGATTAAAATATAGAGTAATCACGTTGATAAGTTATCTCATCTGTGTCAGCGGAGTCACGGCGTTTCACGGCGCGCGTGGCAGGATTTCAGCTCCACGCGGATCGCTCTCACACACACACACACACACGCGGGGGGCGCGGAGGTGCGCGGAGGTGCAGGTGGCATGTGGTCGCTCCAGCAGCACGCCTGGGTTTGTTTGACTCCCTCCTGCGTCTCAATGTCACAATGGAGCGGCTGCAGTCCTCCATGCGTAAAAGGAGTGAGAGTACTGGAGGGAGACGGTCGGTAGCGAGTGAACGGCTCCACCGAAGAACGCATTTATACGGCTGGAGCTGCAGGGGGTGGGGCTTGTTACCGTGTGACGAAACACGGTAACATTTAAACCACGCCTAAAAAATCCTGAAACAGAAATATCTTTATACACAGTTTGATCTATAACTCCAAAATTAATTGAGCTACAATTTTGAGACTTTTTACTCATTTACAAGATTACAATTATGACATTTATAATGTTTATTGAAGAAAATGTTGAAATTCACTTTACACGGTCTTTAAGATGCTGAGAATCAAAGCATCAGGAGTCCCAGAGGTCATCTTAAGGGCTATATTGTGACCCTCAAACTATGCTCCATCAGATTCCAGAAAAAAACTCAGATCTCTGTCCAGAAGGGCGCTGTCTTAGGAACAGCTAAGATACTGAACAGAACATTCAAGCTCCCAAGCCTCTGGGAAAGAACTGAGATTGAGTGAAGTGAAACCGCCCCAAGTGGAGAAATTGGACGAGCTAGAATTTTAATATGTGCGTAAGCACGCACTCATATACATAACGTGCAACGTGCGTGCATGTTATTTGGTAAATACAAAGCTTTTCAAAACCCCTTGACTTTTGCAAATAAAATACAACTATATTTTGTGGAGCTTTATGAATTTTTTGTTGTTGTACTATTCTCTAGGTTAAAAATTAGTCCCGCTTTGCCACAAGTGGTGCCAAATTAATAGTTAAGCAATAAAGCTTTTCTCTCGTGAGTGAGTGGCTTTTGGAGCATGAGAGAGGCATATTCTGTCTGGGTCTGTGTGTGATGTGTGTTTTCCCCATGCACAAGGCAGCTTTGTTATAAATCTGTTCTCCTGGGTGAGTGTGCAACAGGCTGCAACTTTGTCAACTGACAGGCAACATGCAAACTCAAACACTTCTCCAAGATAACTGTCATGTTCTCCCAACCAGGACAATCTCATGGGACAAAAGGAAACTATCCTACCAGTTTTCATTTCTTCTCTCCATCCCACCATACACAGTGATGTGATTTTAGTATTTTCTCTCTTAAGGTTCACTATGTAATTTCTGGAGAACGCTGGGACTTAGAAAAATTTTCAGCAGGTAAAAGCATTCTGCTCCCTCCCCCTCAGAGCCATATATGACTCTGAGGGGGAGCCACAGTCCGTTCTCTGTTGAACTTGAGTTCTGCAGCTCCGCCTCCTGCTGCATGTCGCTCGGAGCGCTTCAATATTCTGTGATTATTTGTTAATAAAACATTAAAAAAAATATAATAAAACCATGGAGCACTTGTCCAACAACACAAAAACCAGCAGAAATCAGCAGAGGTTCATGCAGCAACGTTGGACATGATTTAATTCGCTCGTGACTTCCTCATGTCTGTCAGTGCAGGTCTGGTATGTATGGAATGCTCCGCTCCCACTACATGTCCTGTCTCTGCGCTGCGAAGTTCTGTGATTACATGTTAATAAAACGTTCTAAAAAATATAATAAAACCACGAATCACTCGTCCAAAAACACCCTGAAATCAGCAGAGCTTCACCAGCCACTTTGGACATGATTTAATTCGCTCGTGAGTCGTGACAAATCCATTTCCTCATTCCTGTCAGTGAAGGATGAAGCGATCACTTGACTTTTGGCAAAAAAACAAAATAAAAGTCCAGCTCTGGGATGAAGAAGGGATATTTAATACATTTGTGTCACATACAAAACAGTCCTGCATCGCTTTGCAATCCTTTGAATGAGAACGTGCGCGGCGCTGGGGCTGGGACAGGCGGGGGCGTGGGTTGGGGCGTGACAAACAACTCTGTTTTTATTGGCTGGTCATTGTCCGGGTCACTCTGTGTTTTTAGTGTTTTTATAAATGCTGATAGAGAAGCAAGGGGACTATAGTTTTTTTCAGAGATTACTTTGTCTAACATCAGTCTGTCAGTAGATAGTGACAGAGTGAAGAAATATGTTAAAAATATATTGTTACAAAAGTTACAGACTGCATTACAAAGTTACATAGTGCAGCTTTAGGGCTCACAGAACTGAAAAGAAAAAGAAAAAAAAAACAATATAAAAAAACAGAAGTACAAAGTAGCTAAGCAGAGAAATGTTTGTATAGTTTGCTTTCCGGGCGGAACTTTTGAGTTCCCAACCACAAATCTCTAGATTTTGTCTAAAATTAATTCACAGTAAACATGAAAGTGATCAGCCACTGCAAAAAAAAAAAAAAAAAAGTTTAACCACATAAAAGGTTTTAAGGTATCAGATCAGAAGAAAAATATTCTTACAAGGAACCTCAAATGGGTGGCACAAATGGGTGGCACGGTGGCTCAGTTGGTAGAGCTGTTGCCTCTCAGTAAGGTCGCCAGATTAAATTGCGGCTGGGGACCTTTTCTGGGCTGAATTTGCTTGTTCTCTGTTCATATGTGGGTTGTACACCGGTTTCCTCCCACAGACCAAAAGCATGCATGTAACCCCAAAAATACACTGCACGCGGCTCCGCCCCGCTCCGGTCCGCAGGTCGCAGCTGAGCGAGTCCAATTTCCACTGCCTGCGCTCCGCTCAGGTCCGCCTGGATGCGCCGCTCCGAGACACGTGCGAGATCGCGCGATAAATCAAGTGATAAATAAGTAAGTCAGAACAAAACAATTCATTCGGTGGAAGATGGAGAACAACTGTAGAGAGACTGCTGCCTTGATCTTCTCTCGTAAATGAGCTACATGGTTTGAGCAACAGGAAGTGATGTTTACATTTCAGAATAAAATACTTTTTTATTTATTTATTTCTTGTATTGCGTTATTAGGCGTAGTCATAGTCATAAATATAATAGTTTAGTCATAGAATAGTCATAAATGATAGTTTGACAGCATTTTTGTACAAATAAATCCGTATAGAGCTAGGATTAGTCCGCCTGTGGTGATTTTATTTTGTAAATACGGAAGTTGTGCTCGTTCCTTTTCCTGTTGGTGCGACGTAATCTTCAAAAGTTGACTCCGGCACAGCTCCGGCGTCCGGCAGAAATAGAAAAATTTCTAATTTTGACGGACTGCCGTCCGCTCTCCGCAGCTCGCCGCCGCCGTGCGGAGCCAGTGTAAATTCTGTCATTGATTATAATGGGTGCGTATTTGCTGCGGAGGTCGGACCGGAGCGGGGCGGAGCTGCAACGCATGTAGTGTATTTTTGGCGTAAGGCTGAATGAATGTGAAAGTGTGAATGAGAGGGTGAATTTGTTTGTTTGTCTCTGTGTCCCTGTGATGGACTGTATACCTGATTTGTCATGTAATGTGTATCCAGTGTTGTATAATGTCATCTTTTATGTTATGCTTTATTAGAATAAGATGCTCTCACACAAATATCTCTCTATGTATGGTAAAAGCTGCAGAATCAGGATGTACGTCATTGAAGTTCATGATATGTGTAACTCTTTGCACAAGACAACCAGAGACTGTTGCAATCTTGCTGAAACAGACCTCTGTCAGTTGGGCCAGTGGCCGGAAAACGAGACCATGCCAGACCACGCCCAGGAGCATCGGTTAATCCAGAGAAACAACATCAGGATAAGGAATATCAATTTAACTGATAACGCTGTATTTAAATGAAGGAAAGACATTTTGTAACTCAGATGTTTTTTTTTTGATGGATGTAAGGTGCATGTGAGAGCGTATACCTTTCCAGCGCTGAAAACGTAAAATAAATCTTTGTCTGAATTCAGAACCACTTCTAAGGCTGTTGTTTTTTGACTCTTTGTCTTCCTTCCACTGCACGATCTCGAGTTGAGGCATTTTAAAAAAGTTGTGTCAGTGTTGCCAGGTGAGAAATGTAGGATTATCGTACTAGAGACATAAAATTATCGTATTTTGAGGGAAATTATCGTACACACGTCATAACCAATATAACAAGTATGCACTATAGTCACTCTATTGTTGAATAGCGTCTAACAGGCACTCACAGCTTTGTGGCACGAGTACGGGTGGGAACCAGACATTAGTACGTATTCATGTCTGTGGTGGGAACTAATGAGCCCCTCTTCTTCTTCTTCTTCTTCTTGTTTCGTGTTTTATAGATAAACTGTAAGGTGCTTTACCACCACCTATTGAGCTGGAGTGTGGACAGGAGATAAACAGGAAAAACTAATTCTGTAAAATTAATTTAATAACTCAACTAAATTATCTCTATTAAGTTAGAATTTTTCAAGAAAATAACTTGATCTTTAACTTTACTGATATCACTACTAAAAACATGCCTAATTGTAAATTTAATATTCATTTTATTTATTTATTTTTGGAAATGCATTCTTTCTGTTTCATACCCTGGACATTCCATAAAGACATGTTGAACAGTTTCAGGGAGATTGCTGGTGCACTTGTCACATAGTCCTGTGTGGAAATGGCATGCATCCATGGCATCCATAAATGGAAAGCATGGAGCTTTCCATTTATTTTAGGATATTTATTAAGGCCTGTGTGTCTTATTCTAATGCCAGTAAGTTCCTGTTTCTTCCGGCTTTCCTTGTATATCCTAACTTTTTCGGAATGTTGTGTAAATCTCTTCCTGTATCAGTAATGCCCCAGTTTTCCTGCCATATTTTCTTAATATATTTATTATCAGTTAACATTCAACTTTACATAAATGTTCACTCATTTTCATCACTTCTTCTTCCAGACGGGTGTCACACATCTCTGCTTCTTCTTTTCTAACTCATGGGGCGGGCGCAGCGGACTATTCAGCCAATCATGGCCGTTGTTCTGAGACCAACACATGCACGTCACTCTTAGGTCACATTTAGAAAAGCACGATTGGCTGGAATTTCCAGATGCCTTCAGGGTTCACAGAAAGACTGTTGCGACTGGCTGATGGCAACCGATTACAACGACACAATCACAGAATGGTCAAATTATCGTATTTTTGACCTTTTTCGGGATGATTGATCGTACAGAGGGCAAAATTGTCGCACAAATATGATAATTATCGTACACCTGGCAACACTGAGTGTCTGAAGGTTGTTTTTTATAGACTGATTACCTCAACACCAGCCAATCAGCTCTTCTGGAGTTTCAGCAAGCGCTGAGTTCAAAGAGCTAAGATCAAAGATTACCAAAACTAGTATTTTTTTTGTAATTGGAGCAGGAATGGTTTCACTTAACCCATTCCAGGCCATGCTGTCCAATGCACAGTTCCTGGCAAATGCAAAGCTTCCAGAATCATCCAGGGCAGGTCCGTCTAGCCAGGCATGGAACACCTCAGAGGCCGAGCAGATAATGTGCTTAGTCATTAAAGCCCCTAAAAATAGTATTGGGCCGGAGTGATTGCACTCTTTTATACTGTTGTGCTCTCACACAATGTGCCAGTGTATAGAGCTGCAGGGTTCCTCGTGTTGTTCTTCTTGGCGTGGGAGAACGACCAAATGGACGCCTTTCACCGTGTTGCTAATGCTGGATCCCCACCGCACGCATCTTGCGCAGCCGAAACAGCCACTTTACATTGAAAGTCTATGAGGGACGCGCATCTTGGAGCAGCGGGTCGTGTCGCGGCGCATCTACAGCATACAAGCAGCGCGAAAGTGAGCAGCAGCTGTTTCCTACTCCCGCGTCGCATCCGAGCAGCGACTGTGGAAGCACGGAATGCCGTGCTTCCACAGCTCGCTTCAGCTCGCTGCTCAGCAGCAAACAATCAGGACCAATCAGGAGAGACTCTGCCATGTGATCACGCAACATGTAAACAGGTAAACATGGAGGAGAAACTTACAGCAGGTCGTCAAACTGGGCGCGGGTGACACGGAAGTACCGCTGAAAGCGCTCCTCGTCTGCGCGCAGCTCCTGGATCAGATGGTGAAATTCACCGAATTCATGACGCCTCTCTAATGTGGGGTGAATCCAGAATCGTCGTTGTGCACGGCGTCTGCGTGTTGCTGCTTTGTAGATTAAGTACAACAAGGCAATTCTTCGTATTGCGTCCGCCATTTTTCTGAGACCGGAAATAAACAAACACCACCACCGGAAGAGGACCAACACGCTCCTCCTCCCACTGCAGACGCGTTAGATGAGGACAGTCATCTGTTGACAAGCAGCCAGTACAGTGCGTTTGGAGATTTTTGGAAGCGCAATATGCTTTAGGTGAGGATGAGGCATCAGAGTCGGAACTTCTCGATCAAGATCATTGTGTTACCATCTCGGACGGGACTTTGGCCCTCGATGAAACTAATGTGGAGGCTGCGCTCATCTTTTTTTTTATTTATAAAATTTGTTCTTTAAAAAAAAAAAATACAATTCAACCTGGAGAGACTCGCACTGAGAGAGAAGAATGCAATTAAAGGGGACCACATATTGTTTATTTTTATTTTTATGGTATGTCTGTGTGCTATCCAGACCCCGTTCATTCAATTTAATACAAAAAATAATTCTTAGATAATAAATTATACCCTTTTTAATTCTGCCATTTCTAACTTCCGTTCTAAACGACCTGTTTATGATAATGAGCTCTGAAGTCCACGCCCGTCAAAACTCTGGCCACTCTGTCTCCGCCCTCTGTAACTGCCAGTATCTCAAATCTGTTGTTGTTTTAAAATTAGCCTTTTTTTATTACTCGTTTGACTTACTGTTAGTGCTAGCTTAAAAAATAACTTACCGAAAGCTGTTTGTGTGCGCCGCCATTAGCTGCTCCTTTTTATCATGCCCTCCCGAATCCGAGCTCTTCCTCCTCCTTCGGTAACAAACAGCCCGCGTAGCTCCTGCTAGTTGCATGCAGCGCTTTGGTCCACGGCTGGCTGCACATCCAATCCAGACAAACGCAAAGAGTGTTTCCAGTTAATTTGTCCATATGAGGCAACCTAACCTCTGACCGGACCGGACCCACACTGTCCTCAAAAGCCAGCAGCTAACTGCAGCCCGATCTCTCCGGAAAAAAAAAAAAAAGATGCCGTGACCGGGAAGCGAACCCGTGTCCTTCTGATTACGAGTCCAGTTCACTACCTCTAGACCAAACGGGCAGTTATGCAAAAAGCAGTCTTTCATCGTATAAGAAACAATCACAACCACCTACATTTAGAACGCTGAAGTTTTGATTAGATTTTGATGAAGTGAAAGGTATTCTTAAAATAAATAAGTTGCTAATCTGAAAATATATCGATCAGTGGTGCTTGATGGTACAAACTGTTGTCCCGCGAGTAAGTGTGTGTGTGTGTACAGTTTTCTGCCGGCTACGCGTTGGGAGCGATATTACACTAAAAATTGAACTAAAACGTAAAAATAACAATTATAAAGTATTATTATGTCGATGTATATATCTAGTTTCACCCCGATTTCTCCGAAACAAAAGGCTTTAAATAAAAAGGGGGAAAAAAAACGATGCCGTTGACAAGATGCGAACTCTGGTCTCCTGCGTGCCGCTCAAGTGTCGTAACCGCTCGACCAAACTGACAGTTGTGCAAGAGCAGTCCTTCATCATATAAGAAACAAGTCCAA
>JBBPBX010068828.1:0-19022 GCA_038048925.1 Garcialebias charrua
CGCTAATGCTAACAACAAGTTTAGTTAGCCCCCTGTTATTTCTATGTGCGTGGATCTACTTAAAAATAATATATTTAGCTTCTGTAAAGCCAAATTCGTGCTGGAGTTGTATGTGTTAACGTTGAGTCATATGCATTTCTACACTGTAGGTCAGAGATCTACAGTAACTCCATTAAAAAGGTAAGTTAATGTACTGAAAATATTATGATTTTTTTTGTTTTGATAATACAGTATCATCAAGGTGATCGTATCTTCTTTGTAACTTCAGATACTAGCTGGTTAAACTCAAGGTGGCCATACATGGGAGCCTCACCAGATGGAGTCGTTTCATGTGACTGTCATGGAGCCAGGGTGTGTGAAATCAAGGTAAAATTTATTTCTCAAAAGGTTTGGACTACTGCACTGCAGACTTAGCTTTTTTAGATTTTTCTACCTGGATTATTGAGCATGCATTAGGGTACTGCACTGCAGACTTTGCGCACCTCACAGTATGAATGTTACAACTATAATTTTTTACTCAAATCTTTGTTGTTTGCATATTTCACAGCATGTAGCCGTAGTTTTGGGGATGGTCTTGCAGTTTGTGGGATGTTGCCTTGTTTCCAGTTAAAAAATGTGTGACCTTTCCATCACCTTTTAAAACTTAGTCCAGATTAATACATTCTTACCTGTGGAACACACCTGGTTGACAGAGACATAAATATAGTCTCATTTTCTAACATTGGTGTTGGATAGTGAAATGAGTGAAACACAATCTTTAAAAACGTATCATATTGAAATGTTTTGGAGACTACCGTATTTATTTTTTATGTCTAAGTTTCATTGTCTTGTCCTTCAGTGCCCACAGAGCAAACAGCATGAAGTCAGTCTGAGGATGTGTGCTGGACAGCCTGGTTTTTGTCTCGTCGTCTCGTCAAGGTTGGAGATTCTGTACAACTGGATAGGAACCATCCTTATTACCATCAGCTCCAGGATCAGATTCACATTGTGGATGTACAATATTGTGATTTTGTAGTATGGAGTGAAAATGATATTTATGTGGAAAGAATTCTGCCAGATGACCAGCTGTGGGAAACAGCAGTTCCCAAAATTCAGCACTATTTTACACATTGCATCCTACCTGAAATCCTGGGACAGAAATCCACACGTGACTAACCAATCTAAGAATCAAGAATGTTATTTGGAGTAGTTGATGAAAGGAGTTTGAAAAGTTTATACAAATTTAAACAGTTGCTCTTTTTTTCCCCAAAAACATTTGTCACTACCATAACATGTTTCAGCTACACCTGTAGCAAGCACTCTGCAGAAGGGTCATGTGATGTTGTTACATGTCATGACAGCTGTTTTTTATTTACAATAATCTTAATTGAAAAGTTAAGTATGTTAAATCAAATGATATATTTAAATCAATATGAGATTAGCTTGTGAATTTCAAAGGTGTTCTAATATGTTAAATAACAGCACATACAAATGTCATATGTCACAAATGTTGCAAAATGAGTCTACTTCAGAAAAATGTTTTTATTTCAATAGCAAAACTCATGTCATTTTAACTGACCAATATTCACAAAGATTGGTTATGGAGTTCATTGAATAAATTAAAAATATTCAACCTTATTGGGTAAATTTTTTTTTTGTCTTCATGAACAATTAACATGTACAAATATGGTCTGTAACAGTATTAGTGATTTAATTTACTTTTGATTTACTTTAAATGATAAATACATGTATAATCATTTAAACTTAAAATATTTATATAAATATAGTTGATTGAATTACTTGTCGCTCAGGCCACTATTAAGAATTGTAATCTTTCATGGAGAACATGAATCGTTCTAAAACAAATTCGAGACACAGTGGCTTTTGACACATTAAATCTATAGGCAAGGTCTTGAAGCTGCAGATGTAATCTGAGATGCATAAGTATCATAATAAATTGCTCAAATTTGGAGAGTGCTGACAGTGATGACATGCTGATGTATAAGGTTCACAGAGCTGAAAAATTTGCATCAAAACTAAAAAGTTGGGCAGTCCCGTATAAAACTTTGTTTTATCGTTGTTCTGGAAGGTTTCAGGAGTAAATTTAGTCACTGAGACTTTTTCCTTAAGGTCGCAGATCTCAGTTGTGTAGCCTTTCACTGCATCCTCCAGCTTTGTGAGGTCAACCATGCTTAGATCCGTCTGGCATTCTGCATCTGCAAATATTTAATTATTAAAAATTACGTTCAGAAATTCTATAAATAAATAAATAGTATTTTTATTTATTATTATTTTACCTTTGAATCGTTCATTTTCAGGGGCTGGTAAGCTTTCTTCACAGAGCTCCTCTTCCAGACTGTTGGCCTCCTCAGTGCAGAGAAGCTTCCAGGCCTTAGCTCTTTCCCTGCGCCGGAGGGATGCTTCTGTTTGTGGCCACTCGTTACTTCTTTGGTACCCCAGGTTAACAGTGGGGGCCCAGTCTTGGGAATGTACATCACCTGCTGCACTCGGACAACCTAAATATAAGACACCACTTTAAAGTAAAACACGTAAATGCCTTTCCTAGCACTAAGCTAACCGCTAACAACATTAGCATTCTAATCGGATTTTTTCTGGGAACAACCAAGTGTTGAACCACTACACAAGCTAGGGCATAACATATCTTACCTGTCTTTCTAGTTACTGTCCAATAAAATATCTGAAAATATGATTTAAACGATACGACCCTTACCTGTAACAAAGTGGTCGCTGCAGACTCTCGTCAGTTTCTGCACCTCCTGTTTTTAGCCGTAGGTTGTAATCCACGTTTGTCGTCTTTTTTCTGTAAGTTTTTTTAAATTAATCCCCTTGTAGCATACTACTTTCGGAACACGAAAATAACTTTTATCTATCTCTCGATTAGAGCGGTTGCAACAACCGTAAACGGCACAGAATTTAGGCATGTTGATGCTGAATCAGCAACAGAAGGAAACGGCTGCGTTTACTTCTTGCCCCGCATCTGCATTCTGTGACGTCACTGCTACGTCATCTGAAACCCAGCAATACGTTGGAAGTGGAAGCAACGTACGTTATTCCTTCATGTCGATAAAACTCCACACAGCTCCAGCATGAAACAAGAATAACGTGGGAGTTCAGATGCAGCTGCAGCTCAAAGGTAACTGTTATTTCTGATATTATACTAAAACTTATAGACAAGTGTAACCGGGTTCTGCTTCACTCCACTGTACCAAGCCAGCTCAAGTAACCCCTCGACTCTGCGTTGTGTAGTTTTTTCAAGGAAGACAAGGGGCTTCTGCGTGATCAGTCAGTTTATTTCCTGAATGAGAACACATCAGGGTTTGAATCAGTGCAACGGTTCAGCTTCGTTCAGCACACTCTTGTAAAACTTTCACAGACTGGCCCATTACAGTAAAAATAATATTTTACAGATCATACAATGAAAAATACAATAATAAATGAGGTACTTGAATGAGAACACATCAGGGTTTGAATCAGTGCAACGGTTCAGCTTCGTTCAGCACACTACAACAGAGCATTATGTTAGCTTCTTCTTTTACTCAGCACATGAAGTGTTGTCTAATATTAACAAACTTAAAAGTACAAAAATTGGTGCCAGGCACATATCTAATAAATATTCATTGCACACAATTTATCTGAGTTGATAAGAATTATGTTTTAGCTGTTGCTAACACTTATCAATGCTGTGTGCTGAAGAATGCAAGTCACCTCTTGTGCAGCTTTCACAGACTGGCACTGAGTACCGGAGACAGCAGCATATAACCAGCCACACAGAGGAGGGGCTCTATTTTCTATTGCACCGGTACATATGAAACAAGTGGAATTCTACAACCTAAACACTGTTACACAAGTTGTACAACAAACTTAATGTAATAGCCTATATGCCACGGGGGGGCGTGACGTACTTCCGGCAAAATGCAACACCTACCCCCCACTTCCGGTTCCCATCCACCTCCGTTGTTGATAGCGTTAGCTCCTAGTAGCAAACCATGACAACGAGCCGAAACGGGAAGCGGCTGCGCGCTACCGGCACTACACGTGAGTACCGTTGTGTCCGCCCACCGGTGGGAACAGCTGTTCCGCGGGGGGGTTTCGGCGAACATTTATCGCGGCTAACCGTAGGGAGAACGTCGCCATAATTTTATATGGTTTTATATGTGTATAGAGTTGTTATTGGTGTGTATGCCGATGTTTTATTAATTGTATTTAGTCATTTATGTTCGTGTCTTTCGCGCTAACCGGAAGTGTGCCGTATGTGTAATGACTGCGGAGGAGCTGGAACGGAAGCCCGTGGCATATAGGCTATTTGTCTTTTAACAGGTTGGAGAGACCAGATGAGACACATCACCTGGAGCCTGTTCCAAATTATACAATTTATGGTTTATAAATTACAGTTCATAAGAGATTTTGTGTAAACTTGAACAGGTTTTTTTTCATTTTTTTAAATTTTTTAATTTTTTTTAATTCATTTTAAATACAACACAATAACAATCTCACATTTGAGACCGTACAGAATAAAAGTAAAATGAAGGGATGCAGATAGAAGAAAAAAATCTTATTTTTTCTGCCCCCTATTTCCAAAATACATTAGTTCAAACAACACAAACAAACAAACAAAAAGAAAAAAAAAAGAAAAAACAATCTAAGAGGTTTCCTAGTAAAAAAAAAAGAAAACAACTCATATAGTCCCAAGAAAGAGAGTTTCAAAAAAGAAAACTATTACACAATATTTTTATCAATTATATTCTTGCAAAAAAATTGTTTTGATCGTATTTTTAAAAATGGTCATTGATTTTGCATTTTTAATACAGTGAGACCTGGAGGGGTGTGGTTGGGAGGAACGGCCCCCCTGATCTGAACCAGAGTGGTGTTCTGTTATTGGACTTCTGTGCTCGTCATGGATTGTCCATAACGAACACCATGTTTAAGCATAAGGGTGTCCATATGTGCTCTTGGCACCAGGACACCCTAGGTCGCAGTTCGATGATCGACTTTGTTGTCGTCTCATCTGATCTGCGGCCGCATGTCTTGGACACTCGGGTGAGGAGAGGGGCGGAGCTGTCTACTGACCACTACCTGGTGGTGAGTTTGCTCCGATGGTGGGGGAGGATGCCGGTCAGACCTGGCAGACCCAAACGTATCGTGAGGGTCTGCTGGGAACGTCTGGCAGAGTCTCCCGTAAGACGGAGCTTTAACTCCCACCTCCGGGAGAGCTTTGAACACGTTCCGAGGGAGGCGGGGGACATGGAGTCCGAGTGGGCCGTGTTCCGCGCCTCTATTGTCGAGGCAGCTTATCGGAGCTGTGGCCGCAAGGTTGTTGGTGCCTGTCGAGGTGGCAACCCTCGAACCCGGTGGTGGACACCGGCAGTGAGGGATGCTGTCAGGCTGAAGAAGGAGTCCTATTGGGCCTTTTTGGCTTGTGGGACCCCGGAAGCAGCTGATAGGTACCGGCAGTCCAAGCGGCATGCGGCTCGGGTGGTTGCTGAGGCAAAAACTCGGGCGTGGGAGGAGTTCGGAGAGGCCATGGAGAATGACTTCCGTACGGCTTCGAGGCGATTCTGGTCCACCATCCGGCGTCTCAGGGGGGGAAAGAGGTACGAGACCAACACCATTTATGGTGGAGGTGGCGTGCTGCTGACCTCAACTCGGGATGTTGTGAGTCGGTGGGCGGAATACTTCGAAGACCTCCTCAATCCTACTGGCACGTCTTCCACTGAGGAAGCAGAGCCTGGGGACTTTGGGTCGGGTTCTCCGATCTCTGGTGCTGAGGTCGCCGAGGTGGTTAAAAAGCTCCGCGGTGGCAAGGCTCCGGGGGTGGATGAGATTCGCCCGGAGTTCCTTAGGGCTCTGGATGTTGTAGGGTTGTGTTGGCTTACGCGACTCTGCAATATCGCGTGGACATCGGGGGCAGTTCCCTTGGATTGGCAGACTGGGGTGGTGGTTCCCCTATTTAAAAAGGGGGACCGTAGGGTGTGTTCCAACTATAGGGGGATCACACTCTTAAGCCTCCCTGGTAAGGTCTATTCAGGGGTTCTGGAGAGGAGGGTCCGTCGGATAGTCGAACCTCGGATTCAGGAGGAGCAGTGTGGTTTTCGTCCTGGTCGTGGAACACTGGACCAGCTCTACACCCTCAGCAGGGTCCTGGAGGGTGCGTGGGAGTTTGCCCAACCAGTTTACATGTGTTTTGTGGACTTGGAGAAGGCATTCGACCGCGTCCCTCGGGGGGTTCTGTGGGGGGTACTCCGGGAGTATGGGGTACCAGGCCCTTTGATAAGGGCTGTTAGGTCCCTGTACGACCGGTGTCAGAGCTTGGTCCGCATTGCCGGCAGTAAGTCAGGCTCGTTTCCGGTGAGAGTTGGACTCCGCCAAGGTTGCCCTTTGTCACCGATTCTGTTCATAACTTTTATGGACAGAATTTCTAGGCGCAGCCAAGGTGTTGAGAGGATCCGTTTTGGTGACCTTAGAATCGCTTCTCTGTTTTTTGCAGATGATGTGGTCCTATTGGCTTCATCAGTTCGTGATTTACAACTTTCACTGGAGCGGTTTGCAGCCGAGTGTGATGCGGCCGGGATGAGGATCAGTTCCTCCAAATCCGAGGCCATGGTCTTGAGCCGGAAAAGGGTAGCATGCCCTCTCCGGGTCGGGGAGGAGGTCCTGCCCCAAGTGGAGGAGTTTAAGTATCTCGGGATCTTGTTCACGAATGAGGGAAAACTGGAGCGTGAGATCGATAGGCGGATAGGTGCAGCGTCCGCAGTGAAGCGGGCGCTGTACCGGTCTGTCGTGGTGAAGAGAGAGCTGAGTCAAAAGGCAAAGCTCTCAATTTACCGATCGATCTACGTTCCCACCCTCATCTATGGTCATGAGCTTTGGGTTATGACCGAAAGAACAAGATCTCGGATACAAGCGGCTGAAATGAGTTTTCTCCGCAGGGTGGCTGGACTCTCCCTTAGAGATAGGGTGAGAAGCTCAGTCATCCGGGAGGGACTCGGAGTAGAGCCGCTGCTTCTCCACATCGAGAGGAGCCAGTTGAGGTGGCTCGGGCATCTGGTTAGGATGCCTCCTGGACGCCTCCCTGGTGAGGTGTTCCGGGCACGTCCCACCGGGAGGAGACCCAGAGGAAGACCCAGGACGCGCTGGAGGGACTATGTTTCTCGGCTGGCCTGGGAACGCCTTGGGATTCCCCCGGAGGAACTGCTCCAAGTGGCTGGGGAGAGGGAAGTCTGGGCCTCCCTACTTAGGCTGCTACCCCCGCGACCCGACCCCGGATAAGCGGAAGAAGATGGATGGATGGATGGAATACCAGTTTCCAAAGTATTCCAAAGATCAATTCCTTTGATTGAGGTTGACCGACCCCTTAAACTCGTTCTATATCTTGGTTTCACAAAAATCTCTGTTCCTTTTAAATTATAACAACTCATACGTTTGACAAAGAACATTTGTATATTCACTGGTAGTTTGTTTTTGTGAGCTCTATACATAATCGACAGGATATTATAATCCACCAGGTCATGGAACTTCAACAGTTTCAATTTATGAAATAAAGTGCTTGAAGGGTGACAGTAGTGCTTTCTAGTAATTAATCTAACAGCTCTCTTCTGTAGTAATAATAATAATAATAATAATTAATTCAATTTATAACGCACTTTTCATTACTGAAAATCTCAAAGTGCTACACATATATTGAATGCTACACACATTCATAAACCGGTGGCGGCAGACTACCATGCAAGGTGCTTTCCAGTCCTACCGGGAGCAACTCAGGGTTAAGTGTCTTGCCCAAGGACACAACGACACATGGTGCGGGTCCCGGGAGTCGAACCGCCAACTTTCCGATCGGGAGACGACTCCCCTTACCACTACGCCACGGCCGCCCCATTTTTATAGTACAGTATAAAGACAGGTTCCGTAAATGATTTACAAGCTTTTCCCCAAGTGTCAATACAGTATATTATGTGTGGAACAATTATTGTATTGTACAATAAGTACAAAGCTTTATCATTTAACAGATTCATAACTCTATATAATACACCAATTGCTTTGGCTATCTTTGTCCTAACAGAATTTATATGAGGTTTCCACGTCAGTTTATTGTCAATAATAACACCCAAGAACTTTATTTCACGCACAAGACAAATCTCAACCCCATCAATCATTAGTGGAAAATCTAGTTTCCCTTTTTCCACTGAATATCATGTACTTTGTTTTATCTAAGTTCAACGATAATTTGTTAATCTTAAACCAATTTTCTATTTTTACAAATTCTGTCTTAACAGACTCAAAAATCTGATCCATATTATTTCCTGAACAAAAAAACGTTGTATCATCTGCAAAAAGTATACATTTGAAAAATTCTGACACCTCAACCAACTTATTGACATATAGAATAAATAGCTTTGGCCCAATTATGGAGCCCTGGGGGACTCCACAAGTAATATTACATAAGTCAGATTTGACATCATTAATTTGTACAAATTGTTTTCTGTTTGTGAGATAGCTGGTTACCCACTGCAATGCCGGTCCTCTGACACCACATTTACCCAATGGTATGGTCCACGGTATCAAATGCCTTTCTCAAGTCAACAAAAATACTGAGACCATAATTCTTTTGATCAACAGCAGTGGCTATGTGCTCCATTAACTCCATGATAGCATGTGATGTAGAAGTTTTTGCTTGGAATCCATATTGACTGTCACTCAGAATTTTATGCTTGTCAAGGAATTGGTCTAAGCGATTCACAAATAGTTTTTCTAATATTTTTTAGAACTGTGGCAATAATGATATTGGTCTATAATTACTGTATACACTCTTGTCACCTTCTTTGAATATGGGTACAATCTTGGCAATCTTCATATTATCAGGGAATGTCCCAGTTGAAAAGGACAGATTACATATATATGTAAATGGCTCAATAATATGACCCATTATTTCCTTCACCAGTTTCATGTCCATGTCGACCCAGTCTTTTGATCGTTTATCAGAATTTTTTTTGACAACATTTATTATTTCCTCTTTATTAGTTTCCTGTAGATATATACTGTTTTTACAGCTAGAACTATTGGGGTCTACATTGTTGCTTACTGTTGGTATTTTTGCTGCAAGATTTGGACCCACAGCCACAAAATATTGGTTGAATCCATTTGCAATGTCATGATCATTAAAAATGTCCTCGTCGTGCTTAACAAAATGTGATGATATACCAAACTTTGATTGTTGAGATTTCAAGACACTATTCATCACTCGCCATGTTGCTTTAGTGTCACCATGACTTTTGTTTAGTAATTCACTGTAGTATTCCTTCTTGTGTTTTCTTATGATACTTACTAATTTGTTTTTGTACATCTTGTATTTAGATTCAGATTCTAGTGTTCTACATTATAAGAAAGATGAATACAAGAAGTTCTTCTTTTTACAAGCATTTCTCAGTCCATTTGTCATCCAAGGTTGATCAACATTGTTATTCCTAGCAAAATTGTTATACACACAATTTTTTTCATATAGCTTTTCTATGATATTGATAAACTCCTCATAAGATGTATTCACATCGTTTACGTACACATTATCCCAATTTTGTTTATCTAAGTCGTCCTTTAATTTGTCCATCGCTTTTTTGGATGTGTTTATCATTTTTTTCTCTTTTGTGGCTACCTTTTTAATAACTTGATCATTTTTGTATATAGTGAAAATTGGTAGATGATCACTCAGATCAGTGACAAGAATCCCACCCATCACATCCCCATTTGTTATGTTTGTGAAAATATTATCTATTATTGTGGCACTGTGATTTGTAATTCTTGTTGGCTTAGTGATCACTGGATAGAGGTTTAAACTATTCATCGAATTTATGAACATACTGATGTTGTTTACATCAGTTGTATTTCCCAAGTCAATGTTGAAATCCCCACATAAGAAGACTTTTTTATTAATGCTTTTCTCCAATAACTCTATGATTTTGTCAGAGAATGTTTCTATCCTTGTACCAAGTGATCTGTATGCACAACTTACAATTATGTTTTTATCATTGTTTGCGATTATTTCTATTGTTACCATTTCCATTATATTTTCTACAACTGTTGACATTTCATTAATCAATTTACATCGGATTCCCTCTTAACAAAAAGAGCGACTCCTCCACCCCTTCCACTTATTCTGTTCATATAATATGGTTCATACCTGTCAAAGTGTATACATGGAGTAGCATCTTTTAGCCATGTCTCAGATAGTGCTATTATGTCAAATGTTCTATTTAATTGTTTTAAAAAATTTATTATTTCAGTATATTTGCATTTATACTTCTGC
Source organism: Garcialebias charrua (assembly GCA_038048925.1). Taxonomy (NCBI): domain Eukaryota; kingdom Metazoa; phylum Chordata; class Actinopteri; order Cyprinodontiformes; family Rivulidae; genus Garcialebias; species Garcialebias charrua. The sequence continues at coordinate 10,295 of JBBPBX010068828.1, forward strand.
TGTTAAAGTGAATGATGGAAAGACCTCCATTTGCTACATTGATGCATTGAACTGTTCTTCACTATAGTATTTACAGTCTTTTATGATAGGAGTACAGTATATTCTGTTTCTAAAACATCATCAATATTATATATCTTTGACTCCAAGTTTTCGTGACATGTCATAATGGGTTGTACTAGAACATCCCACTATACATTTGCTACACTTTATTTTTGTTTAGGACTGTTTGAGTCTTTCCAAATCCTTCAGCTCTCTTATTATTTTGGGTTGAGACACTTCACTTATTTTTATCCAAATGTTACCATTTCTTGTCCATGTAGATGTTATTTTGTTTTGTTTTTTCAACAGTCTTGCTTCATGTGCAATTTTTCCGTTTTTCTTCGTTAGATGTTCGTTTATGTAGACCTTAGTTCCCTTCAATTTATTTGCCTGCCTTATTACTTTGTTTCTAGCTTTCAAAGTGGTGAACTTCATGATTACCGATGTTGTAGATTTTTCTGCTTTGTTTGGCAAGGAGTGGCAGATAGAGATGTCATCATGGTCCACCTTGATGTCCTTGCCTTTTAAGTACGACACAACTTGTTCCTCCAGAGTCTGTTGTTCTTCCTCTTGTCCCTCGTTTGTTGCATCAGTACTTTTAGCAGTCCTTGCATTTGACCGATGTCTGACCTCTAGTCCGGTTAACACCAGATTATTTAGTCTGGCATCTTGTTCTAATCCATCATTTTTTTATTCAAGCTCTGCTATTTGATTGTCTTTATTATTTACTAGGATTTTTAATTTTTTTACCTCATCAACGAGTCCAACCAGAAGTTCATATTGGGTAGCTAACCTCGATAGTTCAGAGCTCATAAAGTTCAATGATTTTTTTATGTCCTCCAGATCATCCATATTACTTAATTATAGATATAGACCAAGATGGCGCCTATTGTCACGGGCTGCTGTCTAACTCGTCTCCTGAACTTTTTACTGCTGTTCGTGTTCTGCCTTCTTTTCATCGACGATGCATCCTCGCTCCTGGTCTATGATCGCTCAACTCTTCTAAGTCTCCGAGACTCGCTGATCAACACACCGGCTACTGGCAAATATGGACATTTCAAGCCTCCTCCACCACCACCGTTCCTGGCTTCGATCCCAGCCTACCTACAACGCAACGCGACCACGCTGCCACGCAACAAGCGGCGCAGAAGACGCGGAACGAGGGCAGGCGTCCTGGTGAGATTTAAAAAGTATCTCTCGTCTCACAACACGCCGACGGCTGACTTACCTCCTGAATTCAGCGTCTTTGATGTCCGCCGTTCCTTCGCTCGTCGCCACAGAAGCCTTGTTGCTATCAATCATGTCGCCAGCGACCAGTATCCATCTTGCCCCCCGGTGAGGAAAACAGTGAAGCGAGGCAGCGTTAAACAACACCTCCGCCCGCTCGCTCGAGCTGAGAGTGACGTAACTGGCAGCGTTCCAGTACGTGCAGCATTGTTTAACGCCAGATCAATTACTAATAAAACTTTTATATTAAGTGATTTGATCTCAACTCATCGTCTGGATCTGTTTTTGATTACTGAAACCTGGCAGAAAACAGGAGACAACAGCTGCTTCTCTGAGCTTCTTCCAAATGGCTACTCCCACCTGAGCGCCCCGCGTGGGGCAGGAAAGGGGGGGGGGCCTGGCTGCTGTGTTCAGTGATGCATTCAAGTACCGTTTGTTGCCTCAGAAAAACTATTCCAGTTTTGAAAGCATGATTTTTGTGCTGGAATCTGCTAAACCTATTTTGTGTGGCGTTTTTTATAGGCCCCCACAATACAATAAAAACTTTGTCAGTGAGTTTTCAGAACTACTGGCGGACTTGCTACCAAAGTTTGACTCTTGGCTTTTCTGTGGAGACTTCAACGTGCACACCTGCTGCCCAAGTAATCAGCTTGGATGTGAGTTTCAGAACCTCCTGGACTCTTTTAACCTGTCACAGTCGATCTCGGGGGCCACACACACCCTGGGTCATACACTGGATTTAATTATCTCCCACGGCCTTCAAATACCTGCTGTGGAGATCCTGGACACCTGTATCTCAGACCATTTTCCCATATTATTTGAATTTTTCACCACTCCTGCACCAAAGGCTATTCTCCCAGCACGTTTCTGCCGCTCCATCAACCCATTAACTCCAAATGAGTTTACTGATGCCTTTAAGAGCACTGAATTTTGCTCTGCTGTCAGCCTGGACCCATCTCTACATCCTGAGGACTTCATCAGCTCCTTCTATCACACCTGCACGACGATCATGGACTCCATCGCTCCTCTCAGACAGACATCTTCAAAAAACAGACCATCACCATGGCTCAACGAAACGACGCGAGCTCTTCGACAACGTTGCAGACAAGCAGAGCGAAAATGGAAGCGCGACCGGCTTCATGTATCTCAGGGAATACTGAGAGACTGTCTCTGTGAGTATGATAACGCTGTGAAACAGGCCAAGTCACAGTACCTCTCCAACTTAATCTCCACCAGCTCCAACCGGCCGAGGACGCTTTTCAGCACACTCCAGTCTGTCATCAATCCATCTGTCAATGTTCTGAAAACTGCCACACAGTCTACCTGTGATGACTTTCAGAGCTATTTTGTCAACAAAATAGACTCTATCAGACAGAACATTGTCAGTTCATCCAACACCATCCTGTCATGTACCTCTACAATAACCACTGCTGTTTTTGACCAGTTTGATCTCGTCTCACTGCCTCAACTCACCAAGGTGGTTCAGCAGATGAAACCAACAAACTGTTCTCTGGACATCATTCCCTCTAAAATGTTCAAACAATGCTTTGATGTAATTGGTCCTTGTGTTTTGTCATTTATCAACAGCTGTCTAACTTCAGGTTATGTGCCATCTGCTTTCAAACATGCTGTGGTCAGGCCTCTTCTAAAAAAACCAGGCCTAGATCCTACAGCTCTCTCTAATTTCAGGCCAGTTTCCCATCTGTCATTTCTATCAAAGGTCCTAGAAAAGATTGTTTTTATTCAACTTCAATCTTTTCTAGAACTCAACAACCTGTTTGAAAAATTTCAGTCAGGTTTTCGAGCTCGTCACAGCACTGAATCTGCACTGCTCAAAGTACAGAATGACATTCTTCTGTCTCTGGATGCAAAAAACCCTGCTCTGCTGGTGATGTTAGACCTCTCAGCAGCTTTTGACACCGTCGACCATCAGGTACTAATCAACCGCTTGTCTCAGCAGGTTGGCCTCCAGGGAGCTGTGCTTGAATGGTTCAAATCTTATCTGTCTGGGAGAACTTTTTCTGTCATGATAGGCGATCTGTCCTCCTCTTCATCAACCCCTCTGACCTCCGGCGTACCACAGGGATCTATTCTAGGGCCAGTCCTCTTCTCTCTTTACATGCTGCCATTAGGATCAATCATCACACGTCATAACCTGTCTTTTCACATGTATGCAGACGATTTACAAATCTATCTGCCAGTCACTCCCAACCCCTCACTCAGTTCAAACACTCTTGTCAACTGCTTAAATGACATTAAGCACTGGCTCTCTCAAAACTTCCTCCACCTAAACACAGATAAAACTGAATGCATTTTGTTTGGTGCACCTGATGACACCAGCAACATCCTTCCCAGTCCCAGTGTTGGTTTTCCCCTCCCCCACTTCAACTCGGTGGTCAGAAATCTTGGAGTGCAGCTTGACTCCAATTTAAAGTTTGATAAACAGATCAGTTCTGTTGTCAAGACCAGCTTTTTCCAACTCCGTCTGCTCTCCAAAGTCAAGTCATTTCTTAGTCGTGGTGATCTGGAGAAGGCCATCCATGCCTTTGTGACCTCCAGACTTGACTATTGTAATGCTTTGTATCTTGGCATTAATCAATCCTCCATCTCCCGTTTACAGCTTGTACAGAACTCTGCCGCGCGCTTTTTGACCAACACACGAAAATATGAACACATCACTCCTGTCCTGTCCTCTCTACACTGGCTCCCAGTTCAGTTCAGGATACAGTTCAAGTTGCTGCTGTTTGTTTTCAAAGCTCTGAATGGACTTGCTCCCCTCTACATCTCAGAACTTCTGAAAGTCCATCAGCCTGGCAGGGACTTACAATCTGCCAGTCAACACCTGCTGGAGGTGCCTCGCTCGAGGTACAAGCAATGGGGAGACCGGTCATTTTCTGTTGCCATACCATACCATACCATACCAGTTTATTTATAAAGCACTTAAAAATACAGCAGCAGCCGTCCGAAGTGCTGTACAAGAATAAAAACAAGCACAAAACAATAAAAACAATCAATCTCAATCATATAAATATCGGTACATCACAAGTAAAATAATACAACACTAAAACAGAGATGTGAACTCATTCTGGTTTAAAAGCCAATGAAAACATATGTGTTTTTAAACGAGTTTTAAAAACAGATATTGATGGGGCCTGCCTGACCTTCAGTGGCAGCTCGTTCCACAATTTAGGAGCCAGAGCTGAAAATGCTCTGTCTCCTCTGGTCTTATAAAAGGTTTTTGGGACTGCTAAAAGCATCTGGTCAGCGGATCTGAGAGCACGTGATGGCACATAAAGTTGAAGCAGTTCAGACAGATAACAGGGACTAAAACCGTTCAAAGACTTAAAAACAAACAATAAAACTTTAAAATGGATTCGAAACTGGACAGGAAGCCAATGAAGGGACATTAAAACTGGAGTGATGTGCTCACGTCTGCCTGTACCAGTCAAAAATCGTGCAGCAGCATTTTGTACCAGCTGCAACCGAGAAAGCGAGGCCTTATTTACTCCAATCAGAAGAGAGTTACAATAATCCAGGCGTGAAGTAATAAAAGCGTGGATTACGGTCTCTAAGTGGCGTCTAGAAAGGAGGGGCTTGATTTTTGACAGGCGCCTCAGATGAAAGAACGAGGATTTAACCATGCTGTTGATGTGACAGTCCAGTTTCAGGCAGGGGTCAATTTTCACTCCTAGATTTGTCACAATCGACTTTTCATATGGGGCCAAAGAGGAAAAATCAAAAGTGGTGGGACTGTCAGGAGCACTAGATCTAAAGACCATAACCTCGGTCTTTTTATCATTAAAATGAAGGAAATTAAGCGCCATCCACCCTCTAATGTCACCAAGACAGTCCAGAAGAGACTGCGTGGAGCCATTTTGTTTTACAGGAAAATAGACTTGACAGTCATCCGCATACAAATGAAACTGCACACCATGTTTCCTGAAAATAGAGCCGAGTGGCAGAAGGTAAAGTGAGAAGAGCAGAGGACCAAGGATAGATCCCTGGGGTACACCCCAGGGGAGGGCAGCAGATGCAGAGGTAAAATTATCAATCTTCACACTGAAACTTCGATTTGAAAGGTAGGACCTAAACCACTGCAGAGCTGAGCCAGTGATGCCCACCCATTGCTCCAATCTGGCGATAAGAATTTCATGGTCGACTGTGTCAAAAGCAGCTGTTAAATCTAAAAGCACAAGTAAAACACAGTTTCCAGAATCCAGCGATAAAAATATATCATTAAAAACCCTTAAAAGAGCAGATTCAGTGCTATGGTAGGTTTTAAAACCAGACTGGAAGACCTCCAAAATTTTAAATTCATCCAAAAAGTCCTTCAGCTGGGTGTAAACAACTTTTTCCAATATTTTTGAAATAAAAGGTAACTTTGAAATGACAGCCTCCCCCTTGAGCTGCGTGCCACCTCCGATCCGACTCTGTTCAAAACCAAACTGAAGACCCACTTGTTCAAAAAAGCTTTCAGTGTGTAACTTTTATTATTTTGTATTTTAGTATGTAGCATCTTTATTTCAATTGCATTTTTATTTCCACTTGTTCAAAAAAGCTTTCTGTGTGTAACTTTTATTACTTGTGTTATTTTAGTATGTAGCATTTTTTATTTCCATTGCCTTCTTTTATCGCTGTGGTTTCTTATTCTATTTTCATTGATCTATTGTTCCCGTTTATTCTTCTTTTTATCCTGTTAAGCACCTTGGTCAATGCAAGGCATTGTGGAAGGTGCTATACAAATAAAGTTTATTATTATTATTATTATTAATTGTAATTCTTGTTTCTTATTAGCTCGATTTTTTTGCAATTTTTCCTTCAAATTTCAATCCTTTTTGTTTGCCAAGTGTTATGAAATAAAATATATTTTTGTCTTCGTGTTTTTATTCTCCAAAAGGGGTTTTCAAACAGTGTTAAAATGACCAGTCTCTCTCTTATAAGATCTGTTCTGGTGAGGTTCTCATGGAATGCTCAGTTGTGTCTGTCCTGCAGGCTTGGGGCATGGTAATAGAGCTGGTGCCTGTCTGTCTGTCAGTTTTACGACTTTGAAGATATATAGTTGTGGGGAAATCTACCTAAAGCCTCCTTTCTTACCCTGCCTGTTTGCTCAGTCAGAAAAGTATCAGAACTGTTCTGATCTATGTGTGTAGTGTAGGATTTTTAAAATGTAATTTAATGTCCAGTTACACTAATTGGTCACATAATGGTCTAATAGTGTGTGTGTGTTTATAAATACTCAGCATTATTGTATATGTAGTTTTAGTCATCAATGTGTCAGTGCCCTTCCCCCTCTCAAACCTGTGGAGACCCGAGCAAGCTGAGGGAAGGCAGTGGTATTTCCTGTTTACGGGACAGAAGCTTCTGGCAGTTAAGGATGGGGCAACAGTCTTTAAAGCAGAAACTTCTCTTATTGGTTAAGGCAGGCAACGTCCTACAAAAGAATAAAAGCATGAGTCTTTCCTCCTCCATCAGTCAACGCAAGGAGCAGGCCACGGGGAAAAAACAGCCCATCAGGTGGTATGCGGTGTCTCCATTGAAATGCACATTTCAATGTGTCTTCTCTCTCTTTTTCTCTTTTTCTCTCTTTCTTTCTCTCTCTGTCTATTTATTTGTGGTTATATAAAATGGCTTTATAAGATAACAAATGTATTCTGTGACTTTTAAACTTATGATTAATTAAAGTGGGTTTGAAATTTCAAGTACCTCTCTGTCGTGTCTTTCACTCCAGCATTCGATCCAAAGAGAAACAAAAAACCAACTCGAGCGGAAAGTAAGGTTTAATCCGCAACAAATTGGAGGTCCTACCGAGATGTTTCTACAAGGACGATAAAGGGGGTGGAAGAGAGTCCAACATGCTGAAAACAGACCGGTCTACACAACAATGAGGTAAGCAGATTGCCTGTTTCAACAAAAAATCTGAAATTAGACATTTATAGGCAAATTTTACCCAGTTTGTTTGGACTCCAGGGTTAATACGTGTAAAAAAAAAAGGAACGTTAAAATTAAAAGTAGAATTATAAGTTTCCAGCCAAGACTCCAGATTCCAGAGTAACAACACGCAATGGTCGCGTCCCCAGTGGTCCGACAGGTCCATATGGTTGAGGGGGAGTGGGGTTTTAGAATAAATATTCGTCGTCACTCCTGTAACCCTAGACTGAGTTTACTGTCTGTCTCGTTAGGTTTTGTGGCTAACTATAAAACAGTGTCAATTAAATCTACTTATAATTTGATTCATGATAAGAGGCGGAATCTGGTGAGGTGGTGTATATTGTATATTACCCTGTGTAAAATACGTTATAATACACTAGGAATAAAGGTATTGAAAAATCAAACCCACAAACAAATAAAATAAGTAAGAGATAATTTTAAAATAAAGAACAAAATAAAGGATAAAATAATATGATAAAGGAGTGAACACAGACTTCCACAAATTTTATTAAAATTCAAGAGGTAATTTTCTTCCATTGTTGAAGGTTCTTTTCATGGTGTCAGTCTCGCGTGAATGAAGTGCAAAAGTTGGCCTGTCCAGAACGCAACTGAAATGTCTCCCGCTCCTACTACACACACGCACACACACAACTTTTAGCGCACGTCAGTTTGCCTGCCTCACCTGCGTGGCTTGTCTCTGCTCTCCAAACTGCGCGTGGCTTTCGGATTTGTCTCTGTCTCTCTCTCTGCAGCGCTGCTCTGGACCAGTGGCGGAGCTAGACTTTTATTGCTGGGGGGGCCGAGAGGGGGCCAAGGCTATAAGGGGTCCACTTACTACGGTACAGTGGGAAAAATGGATTTATCCCAACTTTTTTGGGATTTGTTGACGCTATGAAATTTTGAAACAACATATTTTTCCCTTAAAATGATACATTCTCTCAGTTTAAACTTTTGATCTGTGATCTAAATATTTTTAAGTTTAGAAATCAAGTGGTTTTCTAAACAGCTTTAGTGTTTGACTTTGTCCACACTCATAAAACACACAATGAAGTACCCAAAAAAATATACCGGTAAACTTAAATGGTACATATCGCCCCTTGCTGCTTTGAGCATGTAACAGTCACAAGACCACATTGTTGTGGTACTGTTCGGGTGTATTTTTAAAGACATGTTAAGTGCAATTTGAAATAAGAAATATAAAATATGATAAAAATACATTTTTGTGTTTATTTCATTCCTATTCAAGACACTTTGATAAGAATGACTATATATTTAATATAGGCGGATACAGAGTACAGTATCTTTGTTTACAATTCTGGTTGGTGGTGTGCCTCGTGATTTTTTCAATGAAAACACTGTGCCTTGGCTCCAAAAAGGTTGAAAAACACTGGTCTAATGAAAATAAACAGTTTAAGTTAATTAGAATGATTTAAAAAAAATGAATTAGTACTTGTATCGGTACTTGGTATCGGCAAGTACTTTAATGTAAGTACTTGTACTTGGTTTTCAAAAATCTGGTATCGGTGCATCCCTA
>JBBPBX010068829.1:4713-19022 GCA_038048925.1 Garcialebias charrua
TAATAAGAAATAAACACTGCAAAATGTCACATCATGCTGATACTGACCTGTTTCTTGTTGCTGCGTTCATCTGTGACCATCTGCTCATGTTCGTGCTGCTGTTTATAATGATGTTTTTCTACTACATTAGGGCTTAGTGTATTACTAGCTGATGTCTCTCTTAGTTAATCCTAGATGTTATTATTGTTTTTCTCTTGCATTTGTTGTTGGATGTAACTGGGACCCTGTGTACATAATCTCGTTTTCAACACATGTACTACATGCGGTGCAAATGACAATAAATTCTCTCTGACTCTGACTCTGACTCTGACTTTGTTAGACAAATCAATTGCTGCTGGGTCATGGGTTGGGTTAATTTAACCTAATATAATGTTTTTAAAAGTTTCACTGATGAGTTCTTCTATTCATGTCAGTTGACTATTTTAAAGTAGAAGTTGACAAATCTGACCTGGACCTCTGCTTTAAGTACCTGTAACTGTACGATGTCAAAAAAAAAAAACTTTAAAGAAGATGTTTAACATAATTGGCTTGGTTAATAACTTTAGTTTGTGCTTGGTTTCCTAATCCTAATCCTAAAATAACATTAGTTGGTGCTAGCCAGCAGTCAGGCAGGCTAATGTGCCACACTGATAGATACATACACAGACTGAGGGAAGAACAATGGCTGTAAAAGGGTGATGACAGCACATGCTTCTTTCATCTTTGTACGTACCAATTTTTACAGATGAGACAGAGATTTTTCTGAAAACCTTTTAACCAAATGAGCTGCATCAAGTTTTAATTAAACTGAAACTTGTTCTGCCTTGAAATTAGATTTCTGCACGGGCGACGGTTCTGATGTGGGACAAAGTATTGGACAGGGACACACTAATGTGTGAATTTAAAAGAAAGTGTGCTAATATTTTATGAATACTGTATGCTGCAGTTAGAATCACAAAATTAGTATTATTAAATTTACTTTTGCAATTAGTTTTGTGCAAAATCCAGAATATTCCATATGTGCTGGTGTATCTCAGGTGCTATGGGTTAAATGCAGAGAACCAATTTCGCCATTGGGAACGTACAATGATGACAACACATAGCACTTTACTTTGTATTTGTTTTTAATATGTACAATAAGACAAATGGCTAAAACAAAGTGGGCCTCTATACAAATAAAATAATTATTGTGGTTGGCAGAAATTTAAGACAAGAATTATTTGGACATTGTAATTGGTACTTATTTAAACAACTCAGTATCTGCAAAAGGGTCAAATTGGCAATACTGATATTTCATAGTAACAAGGCTTATCATTTTTATTTACATGGAATGTAATAAATCTGTTTATGGGTGGTTGTGTTTAATAGGATTAATGATTTTAGACATTTTGTGTTTTTGTAGCATTTCACAGTTGAGGCAGACAAAAACTAGACATGTAATATAAATGATCTGGAGAACAAGAAAACTTCACAAGCTTAAAATAGTTTAACAAAACGTTTTACCATCTGAACTAAAGTGTTAGTTCATATCTTCTGATGTGGGGTTCTGTGAAAACATATATGAAGAAAGAATACCTACATGGCCTCGGGGAAAAAGATGAATTCTGACTAGATTGAGCAGCTATAATCCTGTGCAAAGTACCAATAGCAGCAGAGGATGCAGTAGCATACAATGTTTATGCCAAAATAACTGTGCAATATTAAATTGATTGTGATGTAATTTTTTTTTATAAAACACAGTGTGCATTAACCACTGTGAATTTTTTTAGAAATTGTTTTTTTAATACAAGTAATCGACTTGGGTCCTGATCCAGCTTGGACTCGCTGATGGCTGATTGATCAGGTCAGAGCTAACCTCTCATTCACTTGCTGAGGTCGTTTGAAGAACTATCTACAGCAAGGCAAAATTAAATCTGTTTGTTGCCTCACCACTAAATAAGTGAATTATCCCTTTAACATAAACTGTTGCATAGCCAATTGACAAATAAAATATTTGTTTTCGCATGAAGCATAATTACAAAATCTGCCTGTTTTAGCTTAAGGATCACTTCCAGACAGAAACCTGTGACGTGACTAATAAGCTATTGTTTGTTCAGTTACTAATGATTTTTAAAGAGCCTTTGCTCGCTGCTGGGTATTCATTATGTAAAATGTCGGGCTGAGTGATAGACGAAATTAAGAAAACAGATTGAAATTCCCATGAATAAATCCACACGAGCTGGATTAGGTAGAAAAGGGTGTGGCACAATATGATAAATCATGTTGGCAAGCGCAGCAGCCTTAAAGTCCTACGTACACGGTCTGCAGGAGTGGAATCATGCAGCCAGTCTTGGAGGGGAAGTTCCAAAACAATCCAGGTCCCATCTATCAACGGATATAAAATACAAGAAACAAAATCTACTGCACTGCTATGTATTGCAGGTACAAAAGCAGTAATAAGCTTTATAGAATAGTATGCAATAAAAGCAGGCAGCAGGAATGGGAGACCAGACAAATTGAAAGGCTGCTGTGAATATTACTCTGAATGAGAAACGCTGAGTGATGATGCCACTGTGAGATCTTATCTAGCCTTGTATAAAAATTGGCGTGGCTTTTATCAGCTTCCTGTAGTGGTCAAAAAACGTGCAACAATCATTTCCAATTTACACAAATAATGCTTTTGTCCCTTCTTCCTGCAAACATAAGGACACTACCAAAATTACAGCAGAGAGCCAAGAGAAACACGTTGCAATCTGCAGATGCATCAGCATGCAAAGCACGTTAATAACAGTGTTGCTCTTCCAGTGGCTCGCTCACTGCCAGCCTCATTGTTTAGCTGTTGAAAATGCCACCGGGTGGGAGGGAGATGAATGCTTAGAGTGAGGTTTGCAGGCTCCATGGAGCAAGGAGAGTTGTTTTGGACAGAACGGAGGAAAATGGAAAAAGCAGCAAGCTTTAAATATGAACATGAAAGGATTTTTTTGGGATTAGTCACATATTTTAATAGAGCTTTTTAATGACAGTTGGCGGTACCAACAGACGTCCTCAGAACGTCACAAACTAAAATATGTTGCGTTAGAGACAAACCGTCTTAAGAAGCATGAGATCGCTAGCTGTTTACAACATTGTCTTTGCTAAATATGTTGCATTTAGTTGTTATATTTTGTATTTTGTACTGTTTTTTTTTAAACTTGAACACATTATAAAGCAGCTAGTTTCAACCCTTACATCCAAGTAAATGTACTAAATTATTATCATGTTGAAATTGGCAGAAGTCAAACATCTTTACCAAAACAAAGTGTAATATTGTGCTTATGACATATTAATAACATAAAAACTCTCTTTAATAATAGTTTTAACTGTTTTGAAAAGAACAGAAATGCCTGTTACATTATTGAATAAAAGTGGCATTCCTTGAAGAATTGTATGTTATTCTCTGCCTTGCATGCTAAAGTTTCATACAAAGGTGTTGCATAAACTGTTGGTGCTCAGAGTGAGTTAATGATGACTCTCAGCTACTCCCATACCCAGTTTTAGTTTAATGTTGGTGAATAAAAATAGCTGAGCTGTAGTCACTTTTGTGTTGGTTAAAGTCAATCAGATGTAGTGGCAATCTTAATCTGGGACGACTGTCATAGTGAATCATTCGTAGATGTAAAGATATTTTACTAATGAACAAACAGATGTACAAAGCTGCAGGCATTTTTTGGAGGTGAACAAAAATGAAGATTTAGAAAAATTACAGGATGTACATTGTAGCTCTTTGGTCAACAGATTATTTCTAGCTTAAAGTTTTGCTTGCTCTACTTTACCTGTTAGTTTTTGTAATTATTTCTGTCTCTAACGTGTTTTTTGTTTTTCCTCCAATAGAAAGTACAGTAGTCCCTCGTGTATTACGGGGGATTCCCTGAAGCCCCGCAAGAAGTGAAAAACCACAGAGTAGGAATAGTAGTACAAGTAGTAAGTAGTAGTTTATTTTAGTATATATACCTTCACACTCTTGCAATATTCTAAACAATGTTTCTAAACTCTAAACGCATCTGATCAGCTGTTCAGCTGCAGGAGGAAGCTTGTCCTGCAGTATGGGCTGCACAAAGGGGAAGGAGGTGCTAAACCATTTAAAATAATTAATTTCAAATAAAAATTCTATGCTGATCATGTGGCTCATCCATCAATCAGACAATTGTGTGTCATGTCCAAACTTATTTTGAAAAACCGAGATAGAGCGAGTCCACGAAAAACAAACCGTGAAGTAGAGAGGGACTACTGTACACCTGGACCTGTCATTCTGTGTTTGTCTGTTCCTCCTTCCTGTCCTCTCAAACACAGCAAGTGGAAGCAGATGGCCACTCGTCCTGAGCCTGGTTCTGCTGGAGGTTTCTTCCTGTTAAAAGGGAGTTTTTCCTTTCCACTGTTGCTTTTGTGCTTGCTCATGATGGGAGACTGTGCCAAAGTGAATATTCAACGCAATCTGTTGGCTTCCTTAGATAGATAACTTTTACTAATTGTCTTTTTTTATGTATGTGAACGTTTTTGTCCCTGAAATGACTTCTGTTGAGACTTGGCGCTGTAGAAATAAACAGAATTTAATTGAATTGAATTATTCAGATTTTCCCCAACAGTGTTTTTCAAAATCTGTTGACTTTAGCATTCTTCATTGAAATGCAACACATTTGTGTTTCATATTGTTTATCAGCATTTAATTAATTTAAAAATATGCAATTATTAAGTGTATTGCAATAAGTAGAAGTGCATTTAAAAGGGCACAACTTGTAATGACAATGAAATAATTAGTATTTCTTTGTGGCAGCATTTAGTGCCCTATCAAAGGCCCAATTCATCAATATTTTTAAATATAAAACAATATCGATTTAAATATGCAGAGTATCTAATTATGAATATAATAAAGTAAAGTGCACATCACATGGCCATTTTATCATGCAGTGGTGATTTACAGATCATAAACAAAATATTGTCATCATTATCTTCCCTTCCATGTGACTCGTTCATACCAGTCCTGATCTTTTTTGTTGTCTGTTGGAATTTAGAAACGTCACAACTGCAGTTTGCCTTGTTACTTTAATATGTTATATGATGAGAGTTAAAAGCAGTATACCATTTGCAGACTCTGGCAAATATTAGCAGGCAGCATCATTCGTGCACAGCATATAAAACATGGAGTGATTTTAGACAATCAAATGCAGTGAGTGCTAAAATTACCTGTCAAAGGTGGAGTAGCTTGTCAATTTTTGTGCAGCCAAAAGAATGGGGGAGTTCAAACTAAGACCTAAGACTCTGTCAAAATGATAATCGACTTGATACTAGCAGAGACTTCCGGAGGTTTATCGCTAAAGGCAAAATTTTCAGTCCAATTATGGATTAGCTAGAGGGGTAATACAAGTTAGAATTGTGGCATGCTGTGTGGAAACAAAAGCAGAAATGTATTGCTCATTGCAGAAATTTGATTAAATTAAAAATTCAACTATTATTCAACCCAAAGCTTACAATCATACAGCTCCCAACGGGGAAACGGGTTTGACTGCACTGGACGTTTCATGCCTGAAGAAACATTGTCAATTAAACAACAACAACAATAAAAGGTTTTCTAGCCTAAAGGCACTCGTAGCAAACTATAGACTTAACATATATAAAGCTATTTGTTTTGCTGAAGCTTGAGTCACCGGACTGACCAACATCAAACATGTCTGAATCAGACAAGCGTGAGATCTCTGAGAAGAAATTTGGGTGGAAATGTTTCAACAAATCAGCAGCTGAACTCCAAATAAAAGAGAAAGAATGACTAAAAATACTATATTTTTCAGACTACAGTACAAGGCGCACTTAAAATCCTTTATTTTCTCAAAAATCAACAGTGAGCCTTATACAGGTAGTCCTCGACTTACGACCGTCTCGAGTTTCGACATTTCGTGGTTACGACACGCATCGTAGAGGCGGCCGTGGTGTAGTGGTAATGGCAGTCGTCCCCCGATCGGAAGGTTGGAGGTTCGAATCCCGGTTCCTCACACCATGTGTCGCTGTGTCCCTGGGCAACACACTTAACCCCGAGTTGCTCCCGGTAGGACTGGAAGGCGCCTTGCATGGCAGTCGCCGCTACCGGTGTATGAATGGGTGTATGAATGGGTGGATGGTTGATATTTTAAAGCGCTTTGGGCTCCCTCACAGGGGGCTAGAAAGCGCTATATAAATAAGCTCCATTTACCATTTACCATCTCCATTTAAAAAAAATGCATTTTGAAAATTTTATTTTGAAAAGCCGAGTTACACAGTTTCCGGCAGTTTCCGGTTAGCTGTGGAGGCTACAGATGCCCTGTACTCTCTAAAAAAGCTAAGTCTGGTCCTTTAGACATTCAAAAAAAAAAAACTTGTTGGACCAAGTTGGACGGCGGTTTTACGACGTAAACGAATGCAGAATCCGGAGGAGGGACGGAGGAATGGAGGAAATGCTTCACCAGCAGTCCAGAGTAGGAAATTAAGCATTTTTTCCCTTCATTATGGCTCTCAAAGGTATGTGTTTTTTGATAATTATGTAGGGTACTGTGTTAGGATAGGCTAAGTGCTTGGTAAAATACAGTACTGTAAATATAAAGTGCAGTTTGGATGTACGTTCCGACTTACGTTGAAATTAGGGTTACGACGCAGCGTAGGAACAGATCTCCATCGTAAGTCGAGGACTACCTGTAATCAGGTGCTCCTTATGTATTGATTCTGGTTGTGCTTACTGACCTCAAACTGATTTTATATGATTATTGTGAATGAGTTGAATAATCTGACAGTTTTGTTTCGCTTGATGCGCATGTATGAAAATAGACCCGTTCATTGATATTGCGCCTTATAGTTCAAAAAATACGGTACTGTTAAGGATAAATATTGCGGATCAAGCCGGGCTGTTGAGCACCACATGTACAGAGTGCAGCTTTTGCAAAACCTCTGCTAGAGCTGTCAGTTTTACATTTCACCTACTTTCAGTTACTTCGGCTGTTTCCATAGCTAAACAAACACCATTGACAATTGGCATCTGGTTACGTTAGCAGAGAAATTTTCAGTTTAACCAGTTTAACTGTAAATGTATTTTAAAATGTGATCATGTTTCTTAATTTATACATATTTTGTCCAGTCTTCATGATTTTGCAATGAATGTTGGGGTTCCAAAATGGTGGACTACAGTCCAGACCAAGACCCAGACCCAAATGAAGCTTTCTATCCAGAAGAGCACAGTCCAAGGGTACAACTAGATAATGCCCAGAGCCCTCAAGCAACCAGTCTGGTCTTGAAGTGAAGTAACCACCCATTTGGAATAAATAGTTGTTTATTTCTTCTTCTTCTTTCCCCACCTCTGTCATTTGCTTCAGGCAATGGTGCTTTTCTAGCATTCACAGTAATTTTCAAGTCTGGCTTGTGATGTCTGTCTGCTCTTCAGGCCTGAAATAAACACATTTCTTTGTGAGTGATAAAACTATGGCTATCACAAAAAGAGTTTTACTATATATTCTGGACCTATTCCTGCCTGTTGTTTTTTTTTGGTGCACCTTGCTGAATTTTAATTGAAGAGCCCCATAAGCCCTTCTGCATTGTAGTCTGAAAATCTGTCAGGTGTTTCTGGGAGTGTTCAGCCTAATGCAGGCAGAAATGTGGTGCCACTAACACAAGCCTGCGCCAAATTCAATCAACTTTTATGACTCCCACCTACCATAGAGTCATCACTCAGACACCTCAGCCTGCTTCAACCAAATCTTTTTTTTTTTTTTCCTCCAGCAGCCACCGCTCCCGCCTCATTGACGTCAGCAGCTTCAGGATGTGATATATATGGGCTTTAAGGTCAAAAAAACAAACCTTTCAATGGTGCATATTTCTCCCCTGCAGGGTCAACGTTTTCAACCTGTCGACATTCTGTTCACACACAGATGCAACTGTTGCCAGCGGAGGTGTGTGTAAACAAAAGTGTACAACACAAAGAAAGCCTCAGCAACAGTATTCACAGACTCTGTGCCAAAAAATGCTGTCTGCATTTCAACATCCTCCACCTCCTCCTCGTCCTGTAGCTCCTCAGCACAGCACATATACAGCTCGTGGTGGGCGTTGTGTCTCTCTGCCTTGGCCATATCAAGGTTAAAGATGAAATAATACATTTGTGGATGCTGAGCAAGGTTCAGCCTTCAGAAGGATTGATTCACACCATTGCATGCATATTACACAAAACTAAAAATAAATTGTAACCGTACCTGTGGTGTGGTTTGGCGTTTCGGTTGTCTACACGGTGTCGTGTAGAGGGGGTGTTTTTGTCCTCGTCTCTACGCCTGCTACAAACCGTATGAGAGGGTGTGTGTGTCTGCCGTTGCACTGGACAAAGGGAGAGGGAAAAATCTCTCCGTCACTCTCTCCCTCCCCCATCCTGATGATAAACACAGAGCACGTGGCTTCGCCAGTGATGCAGCACACACAAAATCACGGCGCCAAGAATACAGGGGAGAGGTGGATTTTTAGAAAATGACCACAGGGAACGAGATTGACAAAAACGAAAGAACACGTCAGTATCCATCTTAAGTATACGTGCTTGCCTTCCTGGAAGCACCGCAGCTCTCGCTGACTCCAGCTTCACAGAAGATGCTGGAAAAACGGGAGGATGTTCGTACAAGTCTGAAAGAAAAATGTATTTTTTTTCTGAATCGTGGCACAAACAGGACTCCATAACAGCTCAGCTCATCTTCACACCCACACACGGAGATAAACACACTCGGCACAAGCAGACAAGCTCAACAGCCTGTAGGCAAACGGAAGAACATTTTGTCTGGGTAAAGCTACTGTCAAAAGATTTAACCATGTTTGGGCAACTGCGGCATGAAGTGCTAGAAACACTGATATCGTCATCCATGTGTCTCTGGGTCATTGTCGTTAGAGCTGCCCCTGAATGCTGTTAGGTTTGTTCATAAGAAGACAAATGTTGAGTCTATATTACACAAACGTGTCCTTCTTTATTTAAAACCAGAGATGGACCGGTGTCATTCTCTGGAATAAGGGAGCACGACATGGTCAGTATCTCACCTGCAATGGATGGCAGTCAGAGCAATCTTAGTTTAGAGCATCAGTTCCCAAACTGTGGGGCGTGACCTCTGGGGAGTTGTCACAGAGGAGGCGCATCACCGCTTCTGTTTTTTTTTTTGTTTTTTTTCAATGTTGGAGCCTAAACACAGCAAGTGGAACTTATTTTTAGATATTTCTACTCTTACTAGTTTTTGCAATAGACAAATTGCATTGTGGTGTCAGACTCTGTTGCAAAAGGGAGCCTTAATTAAAAACTTGGTTCAAAGAGCTATTTTCAATGAATGAGTTCCCTCAAATGAGATCCTGAATATTTTTTTCTTTGTTGCTCTTTCAACATCAAAAATCAAAGATTACTGAAAAAGCTTGATTGACTGCCACGATAGTCTGCACTAAATAAATTAGGCTGGGTTTTTAAGTAAAATGAGAGTGAAGAAAATATGTTTACATTTAAAATATCATCTTGATACAATGGCACAACGGCGCTTTAGTGCCACGCTAAGAAAAAAAAGTATATTGAAAAAAAATTAAGTCATAAAAGTTGAATAAAGTCTTAATATTATGAGAATTAAGTTGTACGAGACTTTTTTCAGTTCTCGTTTGTTTGTTTTGTTTTTTTCCACAAGTCGGCTCCACGACACGACCTGTCAATCAATCCAGTAGGCGTGTCAGCAAATGACCAATCCAAAACTAAATGCTTGTTACCTGCAGAGAGCTGTGCTGCAGCCCATCAGAGCAGGTTCAAAGTCCTGATACTGATAATAAGCTGTTGCTAATGTGCTAACAGTTTAAATATCTCCTTATTTGCACAAAGTAAAACCAATACCAACAAATAACTTATCAAGATGCTTAACATTACTGTATTCATTTTACCACAATTAAAATGTGGTAAACCTGCTTTATTGTGTCGGTGTTTGGATAATATTACGGCTCATTTAGCTTCGGATTGGTCATTTGATGACACACCTATGGATTGATTGACAGGTCGCATTGTGGATCCAACTTGTGTAATAAATACATAAATAAAACGTGCGAACTGCAACAAAAAAGTCTTGTTTGACTTTATTTTCATAATATTAAGATTTTATTCAACTTTATTCTTGTAATTTTATGGCATTTTTTATGTATTTTTTTTCTTAGCATGGCCCTAAAGCTCCATCATACCTTGAGGACCAGGTAAGGTGTTAACAAGGGCCAGATTTGGCCCTCGGGCCTTGAATATGACACGAGGTGTAGAGAGCGAATGCACACTTGTTCTTAAGCATCTGTTTAAAACCTGCTTCTTCCATCTTCGAAACATCTCCAGACTTCGCCCATCCCTAACTTTTTCCGATGCTGAGAAGCTCGTCCATGCTTTTGTCTCCTCCAGGCTCGACTACTGCAACTCCCTGTTTATTGGAATCCCTGGCAAAAACCTTCAGAAACTTCAATATATTCAAAACAGTGCAGCAAGGATCTTGTTGAGAGTTCGTAAATTTGAACATATTACGCCCATTCTCCATAACCTTCATTGGCTTCCTGTCGCCTACAGAATTCAGTACAAAACTGCTCTCATTACACATCAATGCTTACACGGAACTTCACCAGATTATCTGAAGGATATTCTTATTCCATACTCATCCACCCGTTCGCTGCGGTCACAGAACAGTAATCTCCTTCACATTCCGAGAACCAAATTAAGGACCATGGGAGACCGGGCTTTCAGTGTGGCTGCCCCCCGCCTGTGGAACTCTCTTCCTGACTGTCTGAGAGCCCCACAGTCTGTGGTTGACTTTAAGAGCGGCTTGAAGACCTTTCTTTTCAACCGAGCATACTCTACCTCCTCATGATTCTACTTTTGATCTTAGCTGATACTGTTATTGATTTTACTTGTTTTATTACTTGTTTTATTGACATTTAATTCTGTTGCACCTTGTAGCACTTTGAGATTTTCATTAATGAAAAGTGCGTTATAAATTGAATTCATTATTATTATTATTATTATTATTATTATGAATAAATAAAAAAAAGAAGTTCCAAATAGCAATCTAGAGAATAAATGTCACAAAAATAAACTCTTGTTTTTATACACAATAACTAAGTGAGGGTTTATCATTATTATTATTGAAATAACACCCCACTCTCAGTTACAAATAAACATCATATGCACTTCATTTTAATCTTAATGAGCCAAAGCAGGGCCTGGAGATGTTTCTTCTTCCAATAAGTTTGAGAACCACTGATTTAGAAAAGGAGGAAGAAAATCTCATGAGCGAGTCAAACTTCAACATTTACTGTACTATCACACCAGACCTCTCAGACAATAAACTGCTGGACCTGGGTTTATACGTCTCCACCTGAATTAAAGAATTCCTCTCCAAGCGCCCACAAAGAGAAAAAATCTGCCCTTTCATCTCCTCCACCACTTCTCAGCACCAACTCCCCCCACGGGGCTGCGTGATGGAAACCTTGTCTCCTGCTCTCTGTGATCTAATGACTGCTCATCATCACACTGGTGCCCAGTGCCATTACCTTTACAGACATCTCTACCTCTGAGGATGTTGAGCATGTGAGCAGGAATGAGGTACAGAGACTGTTAGAGTTAATTTCACACTAAAGACCCTAAAAACAAAAGATATGAATAACACATTACCTTTAAATATCCAAAGAAATTTTATAAAAAGACAAAGTTGTTACAATCTCAAAGGGACAGAGATATTCATCAAACCACAATTCAGAACCAGCTTAAAGGGACGGTCTACCTCAATTCAGGGAGTTCGATTGTGGAATGCTCTGGAGAGTGATGTTAAAAATGCAAAATCAATGTATACATTTAAGAAAAAGGTCAAAAAGGACTTGCTCAAAAACTATATATGATGTAACTTAGTGTGTTTGTGTATTACACTTATGTTGTACTTATGATGTAGCTTAGTGCGTTTGTGTATTACAGTTAGAAAAATTAAGTAGAGTTATTCATTTTGTGACGTAGTTTGTGTATTACAGTTAGAAAAATTAAGTAGAATTATTCATTTTGTGATGTAGTTTGTGTATTACAGTTAGAAAAATTAAGTAGAATTATTCATTTTGTGATGTAGTTTGTGTATTACAGTTAGGAAAATTAAGTAGAATTATTCATTTTGTGATGTAGTTTGTGTATTACAGTTAGAAAAATTAAGTAGAATTATTCATTTTGTGATGTAGTTTGTGTATTACAGTTAGGAAAATTAAGTAGAATTATTCATTTTGTGATGTAGTTTGTGTATTACAGTTAGAAAATTAAGTAGAATTATTCATTTTGTGATGTAGTTTGTGTATTACAGTTAGAAAAATTAAGTAGAATTATTCATTTTGTGACGTAGTTTGTGTATTACAGTTAGAAAAATTAAGTAGAATTATTCATTCTGTGATGTAGTTTGAAGGTTATCATTGGTTGAACAAACTGTGAAATAAGGGGCAGATATAATAAGATTTCATCTTCTTTCTGCTCCCTTCATTTTATCCTACTTGTATTCTTGTATCTGATGAAACTGTCTTGTATTGTTCTTTTAAAATGAATGAATAAACATCAAATCAAATCAAATCAAATCAAAAGATATGATTCTGATTCTGGAGCCTGGATAGAACTGGACATACATCCTGATTAAAGAATGTGTCATTTTCAATAAAAAAAATATATTTTTACTGCCACTTATGTGCAATTGTATAGCACTTTAAACATCAGTATATTTATATTTGAAGATTGATGATTTTATTTTAACATCTTTTGTCTTCCTTACATCAAATCATTTAAGTGCTGTTTGTAGTTTCACTGTATCCACACATGCAATGACAAACACTGTATGTTAGGGTGTCAGTGTTTTCTTCATTAAACAATGGCCTTAATATTTTTGCTAATTGCGCAAACAACAGCAGCTAAAAATAACTCATTGATAATCAGATGACACCTGCAAGAGATGTTTGGTGTTTCTAATGAGCAGCTCCTTTTTTGTGTAATCTTCCTATCCTTTACCCTCAAAAAAGAATTGTTTTCACTTTATTTTATTGTCTTTAGTTGTTTAGGGGGTGACGAGTCATTTATTTTCATAAATAATTAAATCAATAAATCCGTTGTTAAGTTCCTAGTTTATTAAGTTGTATTATTTTACTGTTCTTTATTCATTCTGTGCTGAAATTACAGCAAACCTACGAATACTCAGATCTTTTCATGAACAAAAAATACAGTTTAAAATGTCTAAAACAGTGTTTTAATTAGCGTATTACTAACTTAATGTGTGTTATTCTGACACCTAATTCAATAAATCGTGGATGACTTCAATCGATAAATCTTTTCTGTTGCTGGCATTGTCTTTTGGTGACAAATAATAAAACAGAAGCACAACCAGGCTGTTTTCATTATTTTGATACAAAATGCACTGCAGCACATTTAGCTATAACAACACTCTTATTTTCAGTTGCTACTGCCACAGTGTTCACATCTACAGTATTTTTATTCTTCTTGAGGTGACGGGAAACTGACTTTTACATTTCTTTTCAAATTACTAATGCATTTAACAAAAAATATATATGAATCAGTTTTACAACTGCAAATACGGCTTTAAAATTACATCATTTTAAAAAGACTTCAGTTTCCACATATGTACCTTAACGAAGATATGGGGAGAAGCCAAAGCATTACCACCAGCACACAATGCTTGTGGTAATGGCTTCTATTTTAGTAATCGACCAAGATTCTTAAGTTTGAGTAAATATGCCTTAAGGATCTTGAAGCTGTGTTTATTCTGTGAACGCCACACAATAACTCTGACATTCCTGTCACAAACCGTGAAGTATCGGCTTGTGCGCTGATGCACAAAACCCCTGCCGCTGCATCCGATGACCCTGTGTAATGAATACCCAGCATGCAGTCTGATGATGTAGATGGCTGACAACAGTGTCAAGCTCTTCCTCAAATACCTTTCACAGAAAAAAACAAAACAAAATTTTTCGATCAAAGCTCACTGAAATCACTACTAGAAGGATGGTACCTATTCCACACACACACACACACACACACGCACACACGCACGCACGCACACACACACACACACACACAGACCAATGTTAAAATGTCATAAGATTCAAATCCCTGGCACGACTAATATTTGACGTTTTTGTCACATCATCTACCTCCGAAACTTTGTTAACTTTACAACTTGACTGGCTTAGAGCTGGGTGTAATGGTGGCACAATTGGTAGCACAGAAGGTCGCCAGATTGAATCCTGGCCGGGGACCTCTCTGGAGTTTTCATTCAACCTTTATTTATACAGGTTAATCC
>JBBPBX010068830.1:0-19022 GCA_038048925.1 Garcialebias charrua
GTCTGGGGGGTTGGGTTTGGGGGGTAGTCGGGGGGGTTGGTTTGGGGGTAGTCTGGGGGGTTGTTAGGGGGGTAGTCTGGGAGGTTGGGGGGTTAGTCTGTGTCTGTCTGTCTGTGTCTGTGAAAGGAAGAGCTTTCAGTTGGAAGCGTTTTTATTTTTCTTCCAACTGTCAGGCTTTCGGAGACCAAAGAAATGGCGTGTTTTCTTCCAGAAGGATTTCTTTGTCTCTCTGGGCTGAACCTCGGTCATCTCCGGCAGGGATTTGGTCTGGACCGAAGCCTGAATCTCTTCGTTGAGCTGGCTTAAAAACGTTTTTGATAAGACTTTAAGCGCCTCAACATCCAAGCCATTGCTGACTTTGAGTTGGTCGTACGATGTTGATATTAGTTCCAGCTCTTGTTTCTGCTTCGACTCTGCGTCCTCTGCGACCTGACACAGAGCCTGGATCTCCACCTCCATGGTCAGTTTTAGAAGATCCTGCTGGCGCTCTTTTTCTGTGACCTGATCCTGTAATGTCACAGTCTGCTGATGAAGTGAGGCAACTTCCAGTTGGTATTTGTTGCTCAGTTCATCAATTACCAGTTTGGCGTCATCCAGCAGCCGCTGGAGAGCCTCTGTTTTCTCTTTCTCCAGCCGGAGTTCAAAAGAAAACTTGTCTTGGCTCACGACGTGAGCCACTTTGAGCTGGTCACAAGAGGCTGACATTTGTTCAAGCTCTTGTTTCAACTTCCGCTCTGCGTCTTCTGAGATCGTACGCAGAGCCTGGATCTCCTTCTCCATGGATTCCTTCAGAAGATCCTGTTTAAACTGGTTTTCCGTGGCCTGATCTTGTAACGCCACAACCTGCTCACGAAGCAAGGCAACTTCCACTTGCTGTATGTTGCTCATTCGATAATTCAGGTGTCTGGCTTCATCCAGCAGCCGCCGGAGAGCCTCAGTTTTGTCTTTCTCCAGCCGGAGTTCAGACGAAAACTTTTCTTGGCTGATCACATGAGCCACTTTGAGTTCCTCATAGTCTTGCTGAAGGAGCTTCTTCTTCTTTTGCTTAATGGAACTCTGTACCTGGGAGCCAATCTTGGCAGAACTTAGAGTTTCTGCATCAGTGTATTTCTGCAGTTTCTCATATTGCTGCCGGACCTCCTTTTCTTTTTTTATAAAGATCTCTTTGAGGTTTTTTTGCTTTTCCAACTGGGCCTTTGTGTCTTGAAGCTCTTCCCACAGCTGGTTAGCTCGATGGTTCGCGTTGCACGACCTTCCCCTTTCTTCATTGAGAAGGGCGTTCAGCCTATCGATCTCGTGATGGACCGACGGTTGTTCCATCCAGGCTCCCTGGTTCCTGCCTCGTCTCGAATTGGGTTGTCTCTGATAAGACATTTTCCAAAATTCGCTGCCAAAAACTTGTGGTACACTAAAACGATCCTTCTCTTTGAAGAGTTTTAAGTGATATGAGCTTAAGAGACGCGTTCTGGTTTATATACATGTACACGATGACATCACATGGCATCATCATGTGACATGATGACATCCTTTGATCCTTGATGTCTATGTGACATCATGATGATGTCACATAGACATCAAAGGGTCTTTGTTCTGTTGATGTACTCTGCCTGTGTGTTCTGTTATTGTTTGTTTATTTTCAAAATTACAATCTGTTATTGTTTGTTTATTTTTAAAATTACAATCGATTTCGGTTTGTTTATTTTTAAAATTACAATCTGTTCTTTGTTTGTTTATTTTTAAAATTACAATCTGTTCTTTGTTTGTTTATTTTAAAAATTACCATCTGTATTTTACTAAAATAACGATAAAAATAGAATACAAACAACAACAATAAAAACACACATAACAAAAACTAATAATTTGGATAAAACTATTTCCAAGATGTAGTTTTAAGTAATTAGACTTTAAGCAATAAGGATTAATCATGGAACAACTTGTCTAAAATAAAATAATTATTGATATAATAATAATAATAATAATGATATAAGAATTATTGATTTTGTATCAAATGTATAACAATTTAGATCATGTTTAGCCAAAGTCGCACTGATGTCATCAAGTCGGTTGAAGGCTCCTCTTCACTCTCCTCCAAATAGGGCTTCAGTTTCACTGTTGGTGGTTCATATCAACACATACAGTCAATAAATGTCCAGCATCTGTCCGTCCGTCCATCCATCCGTCTGTCTGTCCATCCATCTCTCCATCTGTCTGTCCATCTGTCAGTCCAATAGTCTGTCCATAATCTACCTGCCCATTGGTCTGTCCATCTGTCTGTCTGTCCATCCATCTGTCCATCTGTCTGTCCATCTGTCAGTCCAATAGTCTGTCCATAATCTACCTGTCCATTGGTCTGTCCATCCATCTGTCTGTCCATCTATCTGTCCATCTATCTGTCCATCCATTAGTCTATCCATCTGTCTGTCCATCCATTAGTCTGTACATCCATCTTTCCATCCGTTAGTCTATCCATCTGTCCATCTATTTATCTGTCCATCCGTCTCTCCAACCATCCATCCGTCTATCCCAGGTTATAGAGAGAGTATCAGGCTTCATTGATGCTATGCACTAAAATCAAACAATAAGATTAACATTATAAGCCGAGATTTTAGAAGGAACCCCTCAAAAGCTTTAAATAACTTGAAGATCTTGAGAACTAATAATCGCCCACCCCTACTCAGCACACATCCCTGAGGGGAGCCAGTGCTGGAGGAAGAGAAGTTGTGGATCCTCACTGACTTCCTCAATGACTGCGGTCTGTTTGTTAAGAAGTCTAGTATGTAGTGGACCTACCCAGGGTCAAATTAAGGTTTTTGAACTGTCCAGTGATGACCTTTACTGACCTCTCAGTAAAGCAAGACATTTACTACAAAATCATTCATTTAGCTATAATCTGATAACATAGTCACCAAAAGAGACTATTTCTATCTTTGATTTTAGGCTGATGTGATCAAAAGAATAACTTTTGTCATTTTCATGATGTGTGCTTTTAAGCTGTGTTATTCTGTGAGAGTTAAACTGTGTTCACTGCTGTGTTAAAGGTGAAATTGCGGGTCACAGAGACCCGACTGTTTTGTTTAGAAATAAGAAGACAGTTTAATCCGTTGTTTTTCATGAACAAGGCTCCAGCTGCTCTGTCTTTTCCTAAACAATTTCCCTCTGCTCTGGCTGTAACCTTGGACCTGATAACACAAGTGCACTCCTCTCTTGGTTCCTGCTTTTTAAGTTCTAACTGTGCGAGAACGCTTCAGAGTTTGTTGGGAATTTCAAAGAGATGTGAACCTTTCCCAAGAGCTGGGTACGTTTTGGTCAAGAGCTAACGACCTGCGTCTTCAGCTAAGGACTGATAACAGGCTGTTATGAGTCCACCTCGAACGAGCGTTTGTTATTCCTTCCTGGAATAAATTATCTTGAGCCAAGAAACCACGACTGCCACGACTTTTGCCGATGAAAGCGAGTATCACCGACACCGACAAGGTAAACACGCGTGGAGTCCAGCTTGGACTTGCGGGACCGACGACTTGTCAGTCTAAAGTTGACCACAGCTCTTTACCAGAACCAAGGCGGACGTCTTAAGGTAAAGGAGCAGCTGTTTGCTTGCTGGAGGTGTGATGATATCTTAGCTGGACGCGTACGGAAGAGTGTCATCTGGTTTCATAAATGCAAGATAAACTTCCTCTCTTAACCTCCCAATTCTTCTTAAATCTTTCCTCCTATTCTTTCCCCTCTCAACCTAAGCTGGAAACTATTTTAAGTTTAAAGAGCCCTCAGACTAAATATGTTTACATCCAATATTGAAGTCTGTTGTGTTGAATTTAAGTGTGCTGACGTTTTAAATTGAAAGAAAGTGAAATCATGTCAATCAAGTGTAATGGTGTTAATTTAGTTGATTTATTCTAAATAAATGATAGTGTCTCTTTGACATATCAAACTAAGTTAACGTCTTTGTCACTTAATGGCTCTGTTTATTTATCCATCATAAAGATCACAGAAATATTGGGTAAACTGAAAAAGAACAGAATCCGTGAATTTACTATTCAATCTGAATAAGTAGATTAATTAAGGATAAAGAGGTCAGTATTAATATTGACCTCCTCATAATTCTTACATCTGGTGGCCTCGTACTTGGTTCTGAAAGTTTATTGATATCTGTGGTCTCAGTCATGAACTGTAACGTCATGTTTGCATATTAGGATCCAAGTTTTAGACTCTAACAGATTAATTGTTTTGGCTGGAAAAGTGTTCAGAACGATTGCAGGACTGCAGTTAATGACATTTGAAGCTGAAATTGTTATTTGTTCAACTTTTGAAACGCTATAAGTAGTTTGGTGGGGATCTGTCTCGCTGTGTGGGAAGTGTCTGGTGGTTCTGATAAGGACCCGGTCCAGATTACGTTGCACAAACTGAGGCAATCTCACTGCAAAATGACCGCCGAGTCAAATTGCCTGAAAAGCTAATTTAACATCTACAAGATTGCTGTGCTGGTATTTTACATGTTAGAGCAGGTCAAAGAAGCATATAACTGTTAGAACGGTGTCGGATAGTGGTTCTGAAACCCGAGTTCTGCTCCTTTAAAGTGGACGGAACCGACCTGAACGCGGCTCCGAGGGAGTCCGTGTCGTGTTACAGTTGACGTGCTGGTTACTGAGCGTAGCTTAGTCGTGCCTGTTTTAAATGTGATTGCCACGTTTCAGAGTTTTGGGGAGTTAATTCGAAGCGTTTGAGTTGGTTACGAGTCTATAAAGTTGTGTTCTGTTGTGCTAAGCTAACGTTAAAGAGCTACGTGTCCAAGTACACGTTTGTTTATGAGCTGTGATTGGATGAAACGAGAGCTGTGAGCTGTCAATCACTCGTGGCGAACGCTGATTCGCTGTAGTGGGAACGCACGCCGTTGCGACCAACCCACTTTGTCGTCATTTCCGGTACTACATTGGTCGAAAGGTAAGAAAACTACATTTACCATGAATGCTTGGAATGAACTACAACCGCTGTGATTGATTGGTTGACGTCACGTATCTGTGTAGCGAGCTCCGCCTCGCTCAGCACAGCAGAGCTGGTGACGCGCTGCGTCGACCCGCCTATTTGTGTCGTCATTTCCTGATGCACTTTGAGTGACAAGCAGACCCAGTTCACACACACACGGTGAAAAGTGGTTTCACTAGAGTTTAAAAACTCATTTAAAGCCATCTAAACTGTCTAACAACATATATTTGTCTCTGACAAGACCGCAGTTCGAGCGTTTATCACGAACATACTAGAAACTAACTCTAAAAGGTAGTTTTCAGTTAAATACTGAATGAAATAAATCAGTCTCCACGTGATAAATTAAGACTCAAAGCTGCCCCCTGTTGGTTAAAAGACGTTGACAGATGAGTTTTCTCACAAACATCATAAAAAGTCAGCATTTTATGGTGAAATTACCAGCTTTAAAAAATTGTTCTGTACACAAACAAAAATTCCTGTTTATTTTAAATAAAAATTTTAGAATAACAGAGGTACAGACGAACAATTTATGCTCATTTTAAATACTGAAGAGATTTAAAATAACACTCAAGCATTTTTTATTTGATTTTCAAATTAAAAAAAAAAAAAAATGATGGAGAACAGAGCATTTCCACATTATGCTCTTCACATCTCTGAATTTTAAACAGAATTGGTGTGTACATCTGCACACTTTTAGTTAAAAATGGCATTTTTAACGTTTTTCTGTGTACAATTAATGACTCCAGTTTATTTTAAATAAAAAGTTTAAAATAACAAACAAAATTACATTTTTCAATCCAGATAACTGCGGCAACTCAAAACAGTTTTACTGAATCTGAAATACATTCTCTTGGAGCAAAATAAAACAAAATCTGCTAACATTTTAGTGTTAACATTGCATTTATTTGTAATCTTTAAAAAGGTACTGAATGAATGAAAGACTTGTTTATAGATTACAGAAACAAACCCAGAAAGCTGTTTTAGTGAAGTAACTCAACGCTAAGAAAGCATTTATTTGCATACACTATAATGAATACCGTCTTATTGATTCAAACAAACATCTCTCATTAATTTGGAGAAATTTCAAAACAAAGATGGGATATGACGATTATGATGAAGCTTTCAAGCTGATCGCATCAAGGCGTGAAGAGCTGGAAGTATTAAAGCAGAAGTGCATTCAAGAACGTGAAGAAGATCACCGAAAAAAACTTGAGTTCGAACGTTTGTTAGGCGAATTAACAACACAACGGGGTGCTGTAAATGTTTGTGACGCTCACAGACAAAACAATGACCCGATCTGGTTAAAAACAAAACCAGAGCGTGAACTACATTACCAAGAAAAGGTCAAATCCCACTCGCTGGAGCTGGAAGGGACAAGTTCATCAACTCCCTCTCCTAAAAAAGGCGAGAAGAAACATGTTTTTCAAACTAACAGACCACTTAGTGAAGATGCCCGCTGGAACTATGACCCGAAGTGGTTAAGAGACCCAATATGGTTGAGAAGGACGAGCACACGCCCTGTCCCTGCACCTCGGACGAAGCTGCCCGAGATAAGCAAAAAACCACAAACGGTGGACGCCCGCTCTTTAAGTGACCCTCCGCGGTCTACACCGAGCAAAGGTCCTGCCCCTGCACTGCGGACTGGACAGTCCGGGAGTAGCAAAAGGTCACAGAAGTTCCAGGAAAAAGGCAGCATACCTCTATGCTCGGAAGAGACAGAGGAAGTAAGTAGTTTGTCAGTAGATTTGAATGTTACTGTGCTTGACCAACCTGATACAATGAGTGGCGTTATCATTGATAATGACACTATCAACATTGACCAACCTGGAGCGATGTGTAGCACTGTCTTTCACAAAGACTCAGAGCACACAAATAACTCAGCGCACACTACTACCAACATTGCCATGGATGTTGACAGCAAACCAATTGCTGACACACAACAACATCCTGAAGGTCATGATGCTGACAGCCAACAAGATGCTGACAGTAAACAAGATTACACAGACAGAGTCACACGTGAACAGAAACGTGGGCCAAGACCTGTGAGGTTTCTGTGTAACTTTATACAAAGGGGGGTGGCTAAGAAAGCTTACCTGCCTATCACACTGGAAGGTGTCCTTGAGCGTGAAGCCCTCCTGGATGGCAGTTCTGATATAACTATTATGTCGGCCAAGCTGTTCGAGGAGCTGAGGACCGCCGCTAACGGTGTTGACAGGCAAATACCCTTTGAGAAATGTGCTATTGAGCTACAGGGTCTCGCAGAGACGAGAACAACCCTAACAGCTATGGCTATGGTTCACATGCAGATTGGCGAAATGACAATACACCACCCGGTGTACGTGTCTAAACTTGACTCATTCCCATTTTTGGTTGGCCAAGATTTTATAAACCGCTTCAACGCGATTATAGATTATGGTCGACGGAAAATGTGGAGCACAGTGAGAAAACCCCTGCCAATAAAAGTGCTTCCTAGTTGCGATACAGACTGCCTAACCGCAGGTACCGCAAAGGACACACGGGACTGCTCATCCGAGGACGAGAGCCCGGTAAGTGAACCTTCAACTACAGGTGAGACAGAAGAGACCCAAAAGTTGGACCAAACTCTGGCCCAACAAGAGAACCTCCTCTGTGAGCTGACACATTCAGCACTCCCTGACCACTGCCTACCACAGGTAGTGAAAGGTGTTGAGATCAAAGGATCCCACACCGAAGACGCTGTACTGTCCTCTGAGACAGGTAATTCGGCAATCAACCAAGCTTTCAATGAAACCTTGGTTCAAGGGCATCTGAGTCCAGAAAATGACAGTCAACCAAACGCTGACAGTCACTTGGACATCATTGTTGCAGATTACGAGGACCCCTCATCAGACAAGAAGGGGGCAAACTCACATTACCTACCACAGGTAGAGAAAGGTGTGGAGATCCAAGGACCCCACACCGAGGTTGCTGTACTGTCCCCTGGGACAGGTAAATCGGCTATCAGCCAAGCTTTCGATGAAACCTTGGTTCAGGAACATTTGTGTCTAGAACTAATCAGAAATGACATAGTTTTTACAGACTCAAAGAGCCCCTCTTCAGTCGAGAGGTGGGAAGACACACACAACGACAGTGACCCGTCGCAGTCTGTACAATCAGACACACCTGCGACTGCGCCGACGGTTGTGACACACCTGAATTACACGGAAAGAGGTAAACGTAAGAAGATACGTTGGCCAAAACCTAAACGATTCCTGTGTACCGTCTTCTCTCAGCTGCGCGAACAGCTTAAACTAAACGGTGGCATCCTAACTTGTGCCCATGGACGGACGTCCTCACCTGTGCTCGTGGTCCCCCATGACCAAAGGGGGGTGATGTTAGGCCATGCCAAAGACAAAGATTTGAATGTACACCTAAGAAACACTTTTGCTTTCGCCCAGAAAAACCTGGAAAAATCCGCTGAAGGACGTAAGGCGTACTATGACCAGAAGGCCTCTCACAATGAACTCCAAGTGGGAGACAGAGTCTGGTACTATACGTTCGCCCCAGCAACCGGGAAAGGAGAGTCCGAGACCGGAACTCTCGCCCGCAAACTAATGCCCAGGTGGACTGGACCTCATCTGATAACAGACAAAGTGTCCTCAGTCGTCTACGAAATCAAAATCAGCAAAGGCCGCAAAGAGCCAATTGCTAAATGGGTACATCGAAATCAGATCAAACCTTACAAGGCGTTCAATGACTCCACAAAAGACAAAGATCTCACAAACTCACCGACTTCATGGGATAATAAGGTCGTCCAAACACAAGTTAGTAAATAAACTAATCAGGTTTAAACTACCATATTTCCCACCCTATAAGTCGCATTGTCCAACTTGAACTTAGAAACGCTAAGTCTAAAACCCACAACAAAAAACTAACCTTAACAACCGTTTAAATCCACGAGATTTAATTTGACCTCGGTCATAAAGTTGAGACCTGTTTTGCTTGTGTGTTGCACTTTGGAATCTGACGACAAGAGTGTGTCGAAGCAGTGAAACGTTGTTTCCTTGTTGTTTAGTCATTACTGTTGTCATTAGTTGAGATACTGTTTGGTTCTGAACACTCCCAGCCAAAAAGGTTTTATATTAACATTGGTTAATGAATGATATGGATTTAACTATGCCAACATGCAGTTCGTTTTGTTAAATCTCAATCGTCGAAGAGTCAATGTAGTTTAAAGCTACTTAAGGTACAATAAACTACACTGGTCTCATAATTTCTAAATTGAACCGATTCGATCGTTTCTATTCTAGATTGTCTATTTATTTTGATGAGTCTCGCCATAGACTTCAAAATTTATTAGGAATACCAAATCCTACGTCGTTCGTCTAAAAGACAACAGACATTTAGATCAAACTATATTTCATTTTTATTTTAGTTTAACCTAAACTAAGTAATGAATGGAGGAATAGTTTGGAATTAGAGGCCTTCGTTACAGAAGCCCTCCAAAATTTTATAGGTACAGATCCCTATATCTAATTTTACAGAATTGATCCACCCCTTAATTGGTAATTGTAGCTGATCTAAACCATGATAGCTTACATACCAGGTGCATATAGGTAAGGCTTAATGTAAAATCCCAATCATAAGCCCACCTTAAAAAACCACATAATTGCATGACACATAGAACCAGAGTGGCACTGACTGGAAACCAACCAGCCAACAACCTTCGATGTGGGGACCTGCAGCTCCAACGCTTGGTCTTCAACCTTCATCCAAGGGTCGCCTCCTCTGCGTCAATCGAGGGATCCCCTCTACATGCTGATTATGAAAACAATTGTTGCTGATGAAATCACCAACTCTAATCGTGGTGGAATTACTGCTGTGGGATTATCGCTGTGGATTATAAGACTTTGTTTTCCAAAGGATCACAGACTTTGTTTTCCAAGAGTTAACAGACTCAGTTTTCCAAGGGATTAAAAGCTTACCGCAATGGGATTACCTCCGAACAGTATGGAATTTCCAAAACTTTATGGGATTATAATTTTTGATTTTTCTTTTCCACTTGCTGGATTACTTCAAGATCAAAGACAGTTCAAGGTTTCCTTTCGTGTTGGACCCCATCCCCAAGGACTGGCGATGGCTTCCAAAAGGGGGGAGATGTAGTGGACCTACCCAGGGTCAAATTAAGGTTTTTGAACTGTCCAGTGATGACCTTTACTGACCTCTCAGTAAAGCAAGACATTTACTACAAAATCATTCATTTAGCTATAATCTGATAACATAGTCACCAATAAGAGACTATTTCTATCTTTGATTTTAGGCTGATGTGATCAAAAGAATAACTTTTGTCATTTTCATGATGTGTGCTTTTAAGCTGTGTTATTCTGTGAGAGTTAAACTGTGTTCACTGCTGTGTTAAAGGTGAAATTGCGGGTCACAGAGACCCGACTGTTTTGTTTAGAAATAAGAAGACAGTTTAATCCGTTGTTTTTCATGAACAAGGCTCCAGCTGCTCTGTCTTTTCCTAAACAATTTCCCTCTGCTCTGGCTGTGGCCTTGGGTCGCGATAAGACAAGTGAACTCCTCTCTTTGATCCTGCTTTTTAAGTTCTAACTGTGCGAGAACGCTTCGAGAGTTTGTTGGGAATTTCAAAGAGATGTGAACCTTTCCCAAGAGCTGGGTACGTTTTGGTCAAGAGCTAACGACCTGCGTCTTCAGCTAAGGACTGATAACAGGCTGTTATGAGTCCACCTCGAACGAGCGTTTGTTATTCCTTCCTGGAATAAATTATCTTGAGCCAAGAAACCACGACTGCCACGACTTTTGCCGATGAAAGCGAGTATCACCGACACCGACAAGGTAAACACGCGTGGAGTCCAGCTTGGACTTGCGGGACCGACGACTTGTCAGTCTAAAGTTGACCACAGCTCTTTACCAGAACCAAGGCGGACGTCTTAAGGTAAAGGAGCAGCTGTTTGCTTGCTGGAGGTGTGATGATATCTTAGCTGGACGCGTACGGAAGAGTGTCATCTGGTTTCATAAATGCAAGATAAACTTCCTCTCTTAACCTCCCAATTCTTCTTAAATCTTTCCTCCTATTCTTTCCCCTCTCAATCTAAGCTGGAAACTATTTTAAGTTTAAAGAGCCCTCAGACTAAATATGTTTACATCCAATATTGATGTCTGTTGTGTTAAATTTAAGTGTGCTGACGTATTTGAATTGAAAGAAAGTGAAATCATGTCAATCAAGTGTAATGGTGTTAATTTAGTTGATTTATTCTAAATAAATGATAGTGTCTCTTTGACATATCAAACTAAGTTAACGTCTTTGTCACTTAATGGCTCTGTTTATTTATCCATCATAAAGATCACAGAGATATTGGGTAAACTGAAAAAGAACAGAATCCGTGAATTTACTATTCAATCTGAATAAGTAGATTAATTAAGGATAAAGAGGTCAGTATTTAAACTGACCCTCCACATTAATTCTTACAACTTGATCACTGGCAACATGTTCCAAACAACTTGATCACTGGCAACATGTTCCAAACAACTTGATCACTGGCAACATGTTCCAAACAACTTGATCACTGGCAACATGTTCCAAACAACTTGATCACTGGCAACATGTTCCAAACAACTTGATCACTGGCAACATGTTCCAAACAACTTGATCACTGGCAACATGTTCCAAACAACTTGATCACTGGCAACATGTTCCAAACAACTTGATCACTGGCAACATGTTCCAAACAACTTGATCACTGGCAACATGTTCCAAACAACTTGATCACTGGCAACATGTTCCAAACAACTTGATCACTGGCAACATGTTCCAAACAACTTGATCACTGGCAACATGTTCCAAACAACTTGATCACTGGCAACATGTTCCAAACAACTTGATCACTGGCAACATGTTCCAAACAACTTGATCACTGGCAACATGTTCCAAACAACTTGATCACTGGCAACATGTTCCAAACAACTTGATCACTGGCAACATGTTCCAAACAACTTGATCACTGGCAACATGTTCCAAACAACTTGATCACTGGCAACATGTTCCAAACAACTTGATCACTGGCAACATGTTCCAAACAACTTGATCACTGGCAACATGTTCCAAACAACTTGATCACTGGCAACATGTTCCAAACAACTTGATCACTGGCAACATGTTCCAAACAACTTGATCACTGGCAACATGTTCCAAACAACTTGATCACTGGCAACATGTTCCAAACAACTTGATCACTGGCAACATGTTCCAAACAACTTGATCACTGGCAACATGTTCCAAACAACTTGATCACTGGCAACATGTTCCAAACAACTTGATCACTGGCAACATGTTCCAAACAACTTGATCACTGGCAACATGTTCCAAACAACTTGATCACTGGCAACATGTTCCAAACAACTTGATCACTGGCAACATGTTCCAAACAACTTGATCACTGGCAACATGTTCCAAACAACTTGATCACTGGCAACATGTTCCAAACAACTTGATCACTGGCAACATGTTCCAAACAACTTGATCACTGGCAACATGTTCCAAACAACTTGATCACTGGCAACATGTTCCAAACAACTTGATCACTGGCAACATGTTCCAAACAACTTGATCACTGGCAACATGTTCCAAACAACTTGATCACTGGCAACATGTTCCAAACAACTTGATCACTGGCAACATGTTCCAAACAACTTGATCACTGGCAACATGTTCCAAACAACTTGATCACTGGCAACATGTTCCAAACAACTTGATCACTGGCAACATGTTCCAAACAACTTGATCACTGGCAACATGTTCCAAACAACTTGATCACTGGCAACATGTTCCAAACAACTTGATGACAGCGGGTCGGTGAACTGTACCTGTTCCTTCACATGAAACTTTCCACATCTGTTGTGTTGCCATGTTGTTTTTAGAGAGAAAACTCTGTCCTGTCATGACCTTTGAGTTTCCTTTGTGACCATTTCTCTGAGCATTGCACAGTCTGACCTTCAGGGTGAATTTCTTGGGGTGTTCATTCCTAGGAAGATTGTCAACCACCTTAAATTATTTCCACTTGTGAATAATCTTTTTCTCTGTAGAACGATGGACTTCATCTAATATGAAACATCTTATTGTTCCATATTTTGCTAACAGAGCACTTTGCTGTCAGACTGCAGGTTTACTTGTGGTTCCTAGAGTTTCTAAAGGTAGAATGGGAGGCGGAGCTTTCAGGTGTCAGCCTCTGCTGGAGGGTTCTTCCTGTTAAACGGGGGTTGTTTCTTCCCACTGTGGCCTTTGTGCTGCTCAGGATGGATACTGGCTCAAAGTAAAGACCTGAAAGAAACCAGTTGACCAGTTTGTTTATTATTCAACTTTGAAATCATTTCTGCTGAGGCCAGTCTTTTTAAATAAAGACTTTCTGTGAGCTGCTAGCTCTCAGAGTGTGTGTTAGGGATGACTCTCAACTACTACAACATCAGGTTTTTGCTCAACATCTGTAAAACTGACTCAGTTGTTCATGTAATAACAGTGTTACTTTTTACCACATTGTGCTCCTTTGTCTGGCGTTGGCCAGTAATAAAACCATTATGGTTTTATGTGTGGTTTATGTGTCTGTGTTTTACACTAAAACTGTGGTGATTTCTTAAAAAGTAAGTGTTGCAACTAGGGATGGGAATTGATAAGAAATTATCAATATCAATGCCGTTATCGATGTCCTTTATCGATTCAATTCCTTATCAATTCTGTTATCAATTCTCATTTGGGTAAAAAAATATAGTAAACCATTTGAATAATAAACGAATAATAATAATAAAAAAGAATAGAAACAGAACTGCAACTTGCAACGCTGCCTAACAAACACTGTTAAGGATCCGGATTACTTTGTTTATTTGTTTATGTTTATTAAATTTGTTCATTTTTTTACAAAAGAAACAATACAAGGCAATCTCATAATGATAGTGTACAAAATGTAAAAAAATGAAAGGTGGCAGAAAGAAGAATAAATCTTATTATATCTGCCCCTTATCTCCAACAATCAGATTAAACAACAGTAGTCAAACCATGTAAACAATAATAATCTTCAACCAACTTTTTCCAACAATCAGGTTAAACAATAATATTCTTCAACCAACAGTACAAAATGACTAACTCTTTCTAGTTTTCTAACTAATACTAATACAGTACAAAATGACTAACACTTTCTAATTTTCTAACTAATACAATACACATTACGTTATTTCACATATATTTTTTTAACATATTTGTTTTGATCATTTTTTTAAATGTAAACATTGACTTGGCATTTTTAACTACATTCTCCAAGCCATTCCATAATCTAATTCCCTGAATTGAGGTAGAACGTCCCTTCAAACTGGTTCTGAATTGTGGTTTTACAAACAACTCTGTTCCCTTAAGATTATAACAACTTTGTCTTTTAACAAAGTGCATTTGGATATTTAAAGGTAATGCATTATTTTGAGCTCTATACATAACTGATAAAATATTATAGTCTACCAAATCATGGAACTTCAGTAATTTTAGTTGATAAAATAATGTACTTGATGGATGACGGTAATGCTTTCTAGTGATAATTCTTACAGCTCTTTTCTGTAATACAAAAATAGGCTTTGTGATTGTTTTACACGCATTCCCCCAAACATCAATACAATAGATTAAGTGTGGAACAATGATTGTGTTATACAACAAATACAGAGCCTTATCATTCAATAGGTCTCTGACTTTGTACAGTACTGCTATCGATTTAGCTATTTTTATTCTTACAGAATTTATGTGTTGTTTCCATGTCAGTTTGTCATCAATGATAACACCCAAAAACTTCACCTCACTCACTCTACAAATCTCAACATCCTCAATTTTGAGTGGAACATCAACAGTTTTCTTTCTATTACCGAATATCATGTAATTAGTTTTCTCTAGATTTAATGATAATTTATTTATTTTAAACCAAGTTTGTATCTTTACAAATTCTGTCTTTATCAATTCTAACATTTGTTCTATATCTTCACCTGAACAGAAAAAAGTGGTATCATCTGCGAAAAGTACACATTTAAGGAGTCCTGACACATTTACCAAGTCATTCACATATAAAATAAAAAGCTTTGGTCCAAGTACAGAGCCTTGGGGAACTCCACATGTGATATTACAGAGGTCAGATCTTACATCATTTATTTGTACAAATTGTTTCCTATTTTTTAAGTAGCTAGATACCCACTGTAATGCTGGTCCTCTAATACCATATTTGTTCAGTTTTTCAAGGAGAATGGTGTGATCAATAGTATCGAATGCTTTTTTTAAATCAACAAAGATACTGATACAGTGTTGTTTTTGATCGACAGCAGTAGTTATTTGTTCCATTAATTCCATGAGAGCCATTGATGTAGAGTTTTTTGATCTAAACCCATACTGACTGCTGCTTAGAATATTTTGTTTATCTATAAATTGGTCTAGTCTGTTTACAAATAGTTTTTCAAGAATTTTTGAAAACTGTGGTAACAAGGATATAGGTCTATAATTGTTGAATACACATTTATCACCATTTTTAAAAAGAGGAACGACCTTAGCTACTTTCATATTATCTGGAAAAATTCCTGTTGAAAATGATAAGTTACATATGTATGTGAACGGCTCAATAACATGGCTCATTATGTCCTTTACAAACATCATATCCATGTCCACCCAGTCTTTCGATCTCTTGTCTGTAAGATGTTTTACTACATTCATTATTTCCTCTTTGTTAGTTCCATTTAGGAAAATACTATTTGCACAACCTGTAATTGAGTGGATCATATTTTTATCTACTTTTGGTATCTTAGCTGCAAGGCTTGATCCAACATTCACGAAATATTGATTAAATCCATTTACAATTTCATTTTCATCATGAACTTCATCGTTGTCTTTTACAAAATATTTTGAAATACCAGTTTTTGCTTTATGATTCTTCAGTACACCATTCATTACTCGCCATGTTGCTTTCATATCACCATTAGTTTTATCTAATAATTTACTATAATATTCTTTCTTATGTTTCCTTATAATCCCTACTAATTTATTTTTATACTTTTTATATTTTTCTTCTGCGCTCTGACTTCGCAATTTCAAGAAACATGAATACAAATAATTCTTTTTTTTACATGCATTTCTTAACCCTTTTGTCATCCATGGTTGATCATTCGTATTTCTCTTTGTGTAATTTGTTTGCACACAATTCTTTTCATACAGGGTTTCCAAGATATTCATAAACTCATCATATGCCCTGTTCGCATCATCAACATACACATCATTCCAGTCTTGTTTATCCAGATCCTCTTTCAATTTTTCCAAAACTTTTTTTGATGTGTTTATGATTTTTTTCTTCGTTGTGTCTGCTTTTGTGATATTTTGATCATTTTTAAAGATTGTGAAAACTGGTAAATGATCACTTAAGTCGGTCGTTAAGATACCACCAATCACTTTGTTTGATTCATGGATTATGCTCAGTGTTTTTTATTAGAGTGAGGATAAAGTAAGCATTTTTTTCAAAATCATAGATTCTGTTTCACTTTTTGCCAAAATGTAATAATAATAATTAAAATAATAATAATAATAATAATAATTAATTCAATTTATAACGCACTTTTCATTACTGAAAATCTCAAAGTGCTACACATATATTGAATGCTACACACATTCATAAACCGGTGGCGGCAGACTACCATGCAAGGTGCTTTCCAGTCCTACCGGGAGCAACTCAGGGTTAAGTGTCTTGCCCAAGGACACAACGACACATGGTGCGGGTCCCGGGAGTCGAACCGCCAACTTTCCGATCGGGAGACGACTGCCATTACCACTACACCACGGCCGCCCTTCTAAAAATAATAATATTATTAATATCAGAAAGAGTATACTGAAACACTGATATCTGATTACAGTACAAGTAAATAAAAACAGATAAATCATATTATTTTATGTCCTTCCTGTCTTTAGCTGCACTTTGAGCACCTTTTGATGTTTAGAGCTAAATGAACAGAATGGAAAATATATTTGTTTCCTTGCTGCAGGTCATTCTGCTGGTTTCCTTAAATAGAAACTTTTTGCACTATCAGTACGTTGAATAATCAGTTGAGCTCTTATGCAAAACTTATTTCAAAGGTTTTGGATTTTTTTTAATGCATGATCTACCCTTTTTTTCTCCTTACTAGGCCAAAATGCAGAAGAAGACCATGAGCAGACTCCAACATGTCTCTGGTCTCAGACTCAAACACTCGGGACACATCAGCTGAAATAAAGTCCACTTTGCTGCAAACATCTGCTGCTGTGAAAACAAAGTGGAAACATGAACGCAGCAGGAAAAGTCATTTTGAACGCTGCACACAAGATGACTTTTCTGTGGATCATCAGTGGAAAATATTGTCCACAAGTGATTTCAGCAGCATGTGGTGGTTGAGGCCAGTGTTCCTTTAACAGCTGTTTCCTCTTGCTCACATCTGTTTGACAGAATCAAAGGAGTGAAATAGTTAGAAATGTGTTCCAGTTTGATCCAGGTGAAGTTGAAGAATTCAAAGTGAAAGAATTCAACAAGAGCCTCAACAGTCTTCTACTCTCCATCATGTTCAGCCTCTGGATTGAGACGTTTCAAACTGAAAAGTTCATTTCCTTTGGCTTCCAATGATTTTAGCAGCTCAAGTCTTTTTTCATTGACTCCTTTAAGAATAGATTTGGACTTGTTCTTAAATGTTGTGTTTGAACACCTTCACTTTGTTGTTTTATGGATGTTATTTTGGAGTTTGTTGTTCAGCACATTGGTCAACTCTTGTTGTTTAAATCTGCTTTATTAATAAAGTTGATCTCATTTGATTCATGGATCAGCCTGTATTCTATATTTATACAACATGTAATGATGTTACACAACTATTTGATGTTTTTTCTAAGAGAATGGCTGAACTTTAGGACTTGATGACAGTTTTTCTACCTGATTGTTGTTTATTTGATGAAGAAATGTGATTTGATGTCTCTGTGATTTAAATGTGTCTGGAATGACAAAAAGAAAAAAGAACTTGAACAAGTTTCTGTCCACAGTCACACTGACTAAAGCTGACACATTAAAGCTGGTCAAACTTTGCTCGGCGGCTCCTCTCATCACTCCGTCCTGGAGTTTATTGCTGAAGGCTGTTTTTGTCCAAGTGGACAAATGTCTGAGCCTGAAGACCAAGGAGACAGCAGCTGTTCAGATCCTGAAGAAGGATCCAGATGTTTCCAGGACTCTGATAAAGAGGTTGATCCCAGACGTGTGTTCATGAAGATTCAACACTTTTCTTTCTGCTCTGCTTGAAGATGCACCACAAGCTGCTCATCTTTCATTACATCATCTAGTTTGTGTTGATTAAATACTAATCCTTCTTAAACTACATCAGATGGGTCTGAATTCAGTGAAATATTTTTACAAGTTGCCATGGGAACACAGAAACTGAAGGATGTAGAGCTGAAGAGCAGCTCAGTTTGAGCTCTTATTTTGAAGAGCAGCAGCTAACGGAAGTGACGTTCCAACGTAAGTTGCTCAGTTGTGACGTCAGTGTTTGTTGTTCTGCTCCGTAGCTATGAGCTGAAGGCCTTTTCTCTCGACTGCTGCTCAAATGAGTTGAAGTGAACGTTCAATTGAGCTGTAACATCTGTAAATGTTGCTGACCGGAAGTGAACAGATGTGGAGACAGCGGCTCAAACAGCTGGAAGCAGAGGAAGAAGAAAAGTCTGAGGATTTTGGAAGTAGAGCTGCAGCTCAGGAACAAACTGGAGCAAGACACATGTTAGATGCTGTTTTCAGTCCCAACCATCAACTGCATCTTTTAGGTTTGTGTCTTTATTCTTTCTCTCCAGTGACTTTGTTACAAGTTAGTAGCAGTTTTCTGGAAGATAAAGGAGTTACTTCTTACTCTCTGTGCTGATCCGAAACTAACAAAGAGTGAACGACTCAAGTGAACAGAGTTACTTTAGTGATTCATTAGACTGACTCAGATCCATAAAGTGAACCGAGTTACTTTAGTGATTCATTAGATTGACCCAGATCCATAAAGTGAACCGA
>JBBPBX010068832.1:0-11733 GCA_038048925.1 Garcialebias charrua
AGTAAGTAAGTAAGTAAGTAAGTAAGTAAGTAAGTAAGTAAGTAAGTAAGTAAGTAAGTAAGTAAGTAAGTAAGTAAGTAAGTAAGTAAGTAAGTAAGTAAGTAAGTAAGTAAGTAAGTAAGTAAGTAAGTAAGTAAGTAAGTAAGTAAGTAAGTAAGTAAGTAAGTAAGTAAGTAAGTAAGTAAGTAAGTAAGTAAGTAAGTAAGTAAGTAAGTAAGTAAGTAAGTAAGTAAGTAAGTAAGTAAGTGAGAGTAAGTAATAAGTGAGAGTAAGTAAGTAAGTAAGAGTAAGTAATAGGGGTGTAACGGTACGCTAAAATCACATTTCGGTTCGGTTCAGTTTCAAGGAGGGCTCGGTTCAGTTTATTTTCGGTACCAAAAAAAAAAAGACAAAATAAAGACTTATAAAATGTTAATTTTGAAAATATGCCAAAAATACGTTTGTATAAAAATAAATAAAAGTGACCCCTTTGGATGATATTTTAAATAAACAGCACTCTTTATAATAAATAAAATACAGGTAACCCCCGACCTACGACCCCATCGACCTGCGAACCACGGGACCTACGAACATATCATATTTAATAAAAATATGAATTAAAAAAAAAAAAAAAAAATTTTTTTTTTTTTTTTTTTTTTGTGTTTAAATGTTCTTAATTTCATGTGTACATCACTTTGTTGCAGCTCTGGTTGTTTTAAAGGCTTTATAAATAATAATTATGATAAAAAAGATCATTTCTGATCATTTTTGAGCAATTTTTGGCAACAGGAAGTAGGTCTTCAGTTTACACGGTCACAAATTAATGTAGAACACCGGACGCTATTTTAGGTTCAGTCACTGGGGTCTCCGGTCACAAATTAATGTAGAACACCGGACGCCATCTTAGGTTAGCTGCCGAGAGCTGGACGAAGACTGGTGACCAGGATGGCTTCATATGGATTAATTACTAGCTGGAAACGTCTCTGTGAACTTTGTGGATGTCTCAAGCAGCAGCGGATTTATCGCCGATCGTGCCAGGCCGCCGTGCGAACACCTCCGGCCGGCCTGGCTACACCTCCGGCCTGGCTAGCTCCAGAGCTAACACTGGAGCTAACACGGGAGCCGGCCTTTTGAACACTGGTGACCAGGATCGCATCATATGGATTAATTACTAGCTGGAATAGCTCTGTGGACGTCTCAGGCTGGAGCAGCGGCTGGAGCAGCAGCTGCAGATTGATCGCGCCGCCGCTCCAACACTAGCTCATGGCTTGGCTAGCAGAAGCTAGCCAGCTAGCTAACACAGGTCTGGAGCAGCTGCGGTGGCTTGCCGGCCCCCGCGCTGCTTGGCCCGAAAACAATCAACGCATGGCAACCTATGTCGGCTTTGACCATCTCAAAGTAAGAAAATATATTTTTATTTATTCTGTAAATGTGAATAGCAATGTTTAACATTACAGTACACTACTTTACATGCTTAAATGTGTGCGCGCGCTCCGTTAGCATGATAAATAAAGGTTGAATGAATGAATGAATGAATAATTTTTTTTTTTAATATAATTTTCACCCCCTACCTACGAACGGATCGAGCTGCGAACGGTTCTTAGGTCCCAAACTCGTACGTAGGTCGGGGGTTCCCTGTACTAACAATAATAAAAATCTTAATAAATACAACAGCCAGAACCAGAACAATAAGCAGCAACAGAATGTTTACAATTGAACTAATCAAGTTTTAAGTATTTGCCCAAAAAGACCAATTTGTCCACATTTTCTGCCAAAAGCACAGATCTAGTTGCAGTGAAGATCTCTAGCCATCTCAATAACAACAGTAGCAGCAGTATGGCTGTATTTATCCTCATTACTCACAACTTCTTCTTGGACCTGCTCCCACCTGTCCCAGGAAAAGTTCAGAGTTCAGTCATCACAGACTTCTTAGCTGCAGGTGATCTGGTGGATGCCCCTGAAGAGGAAGAAGTCAACTGCTATCTCTGCCTCAGACTGGAAATACAACACAAAGAGGTAAAAAAAAGTTAATAAGATTATGATTTTAAATAAAAATGATTAATTAGATAATAATAATAATAATAATAATAATAATAATACTGTAATAATAAAAGAACAATACCTCTTCTTGAACGGTTGAGGTGGTTGAATCTCTCGGTCATCATCATCAGGCCTTTAATCAGCTCCAGGGCTTGTTGACAATATCAGTTTTAACTTTTTCATAAAGTTCTGAACTTTTTGGCTGAAGTGTTGACAAGATGGATGTCATAGCGATGCTCAAGAACTTTAAAGCCGGCGCATTAAACATTCAGATGCAGATCCAGATATTTAAAAACTCCCACAGTTTGTGGTATTGCTCTGGACCGACCTGAATAACCTGATAAAGGATGTTTAAAGCAGCTGCAGTTAGCGGTCTTTCTGCAACAAGCTGCTTTTCTTCGTTCACGTTCGGATGACGTAGTTTCAAGTGTGTTAACGTTAGACATGTTGCTGCTGCAGATCCAGCCTTCGTGAAACAACGTCCACACACAGCTTTGGATGTGCGTTTGTCTTTTAAC
The DNA here is from genome assembly GCA_038048925.1 of Garcialebias charrua. Lineage (NCBI taxonomy): Eukaryota > Metazoa > Chordata > Actinopteri > Cyprinodontiformes > Rivulidae > Garcialebias > Garcialebias charrua. Next base: position 2,538 of record JBBPBX010068832.1, read on the forward strand.
AAGAAAGCCATAACGTTCCCAAACAACGGGATGCATGCTAGGCTGCTAATGCTACACGTGCTACGCTTGCTGCAAGTTAATAGCGCCATGCTGAAACGCGCCCAGGAAATTTAGTTCCACGGCGCATATATTCTCTCGTTAATAATGTTTAATAAGTGAAAAAATAACCGAAACGGTACGCAGGTGGACAGAACCGAACGTGCCGTACCGAAACGGTTCGGTACACCCACGTGTACTGTTACATGACTAGTAAGTGAGCAAGTAAGTAAATAAGTAAGTGAGTGAATGAGTGAGTAAGTTTGTCCTCATCTATCTATCTATCTGTCTGTCTGTCTGTCTGTCTGTCTGTCTGTCTGTCTGTCTGTCTGTCTGTCTGTCTGTCTGTCTGTCTGTGTCTGTCTGTCTGTCTGTCTGTCTATCTAGTTACTCAGCTTTCTGTAAAACTTGTTCAGTGGTTTATGTGATGTTTTTCTAACATGCAGACAAACGAGCCCCCCACCCCCACCCACACACACACACAAAGTATGATTACTCTTTTGCCTCTGGCAGTGGGCAGCAATGAATGAAATTAATATGAAATGAATAAAATTTGAATCCATATAATATAGATTTATCTGCATTGGTTATCTTTTTCTAGATTCGTCACAGACATATTTCTAGCTTCTTTTTTTAAAAATAAATAAATAAATCGTGACTACGGGGAAAACGCGAGGTGGCTGTGTTTGTATTTACGTACACAAAGATTGGTGCACGAACTGTGCTGTGATAAAAAGAGTTTGTTCAGCTGCCGTGGAGTTGATCACAGTTAGGTGTCGCCCGCACTACATGCCACGTGACTATTCAGTAATCCTAATCAGCGTTATTTACATAGCACCCGATGCTAATGCTAATGACGCCCAGGGAGAGATTCATGACTTACTCACCTCGCTGCAGTGTAAATATCCTGAGGGGCTTTTCATTGTTTGCGGGGACGTCAATCACGTGGATCTCCAGATGTCCCTCCCAGCCTTCAATAAGAACGTCTTCGCAGCTACGAGAGGAGATAAAACACTCGACCAAGTCTTCACAAATGTAAAGGGGGCATACACGGCGAAGACACGCCCAGCGCTCGGAGCTTCAGACCACGACTCTCTGATCCTGGCCCCAAGAGAACTCCCTCCACTCAGGCGCTCAAAGCCGGAACAAAGACAAATAACAATCTGGCCTCAAGATAGTTCCCCCATGTTGAGAGACTGTTTTGAGAGGACAAACTGGTCTGTTTTCAGAGAAGCAGCCACTGATGGAAGTTCAGTGGACATGGAACTGTACGCTTCCTCAGTCCTGGGTTACATCAGTACATGCTCTGAAAATGTATCCATAAAAAAATATGTGAAATCCTACCCAAACCGGAAACCCTGGTTAAATAAAGAAGTTCACGCCTTGCTAGCAGCCAGAGACACTGCATTCAAGTCAGGAGATAAAGTGGAACTGAGAAAAAGCAGGAATGAACTGAAGGATGGCATTAAGAAGGCCAAGGCCACGTATGCACAGAGGATCGAGGGACAGTTCACCTCACAAGACCCACGGAGCATGTGGAAGGGTATTAAATGCATAACAGATTACAAAGGCAAAAACAAACAATGCCCCAGGGACCCATCTCTGCCTGATGCCCTCAATAAGTTTTATGCACGTTTTGATGATCCAAACAGACCAGCTAGCACCAGACTCACCTCATCACCAGATGAAGAGCATCTCAGGGTGTCCGCAGCAGAAGTGAGAGGCAGTCTCAGAAAGATTAATCCTCATAAAGCAACCGGACCAGACAACATCCCAGGGAAAGTTCTGAAGGAATGTGCGGACCAGCTCTGTGAGGTGCTGGCTGACATCTTCACCACCTCACTTGCACTGGAGTCAGTTCCCACCTGCCTGAAGACCGCGACCATCATCCCAGTCCCAAAGAGCTCCACAGTGACTGGTCTGAATGACTATAGACCGGTGGCCCTCACCCCGATAGTCGCTAAATGTTTTGAGAAACTGGTCATGTCCCACATCAAGGCAACCGTCAACATCAATGAGGACCCTCATCAATACGCATACCGTGAGAACCGATCAACAGAGGACGCCATTTCTTCCGTGGTCCACACTGCTCTCACCCACCTGGATCAGAAAGACTCATACGTGCGTCTGCTCTTTGTGGACTTCACATCTGCCTTCAACACCATGATCCCCCAAACTCTGATAGACAAACTATCTACACTTGGACTAAGCCCCTCTATTTGTAACTGGGTACTAGACTTCTTAACAGACAGACCACAGTCCGTGAAGATCCACAACTTCTCCTCCTCCACCATAACCCTCAGCACTGGCTCTCCTCAGGGATGTGTGCTGAGCCCCCTTCTGTTCACTCTGCTCACATATGATTGTACAGCCACACTTCCAGGCTGTCATATTGTTAAGTTTGCAGATGATACAGCGGTGGTGGGATGCATTACAAACAATGATGAGTCCAGCTACAGACAGGAGGTGGAACACCTGGAGAGCTGGTGCAAAGAGAACAATCTTCACATGAATGTGAAGAAGACAAAGGAGATGATTGTGGACTTCAGAAGGAACAAACACAACCATGCCCCACTGAAAATAGGTGGGTCTGCAGTGGAAGTGGTCTCCAGCTACAAATACTTGGGTGTACACATGAATGATAACCTCAGCTGGAGCAACAACACCACCAGCCTGATCAAGAAAGGTCATCAGAGACTCTACTTCCTCAGACGGCTGAGACGAGCTGGTCTGAGCAGCCCAGTCCTCACCTCCTTCTACAGGTGTGCAGTGGAGAGCATCCTGTGCTCCAGCATCAACGTGTGGCATGGAGGCTGCACAGTTGAAGAGAGGAAAGCTCTGCAGAGAGTGGTGAAGGCTGCACAGAAGTCTGTTGGAGTCAGTCTCCCCACCATCACAGACATTTACACCTCCAGATGCAGGAAAAGAGCCACCTGCATCATGAAAGACCTCACTCACCCAGCACACTCACTCTTTGCCCCACTCCCCTCAGGACGGAGGTTGAGGAGCATCAAATGTAGAACCACTAGACTGAGGAACAGCTTCTACCCTGAGGCTGTTAGACTCATGAATAAATAAAAAATAAAAAAAAAATAAACACTGCAAAATATCACATCATGCTGATGCTGATCTGTTTTCTTGTTGCTGTATTCATCTGTGACCATCTGCTCATACAAACTCATGTTCGTGCTGCTGTTTATTCCCACTATATTAGGCTTAGTGTATTACTAGTTGATGCTTTTCTTAGTTAGTTCTAGATGTTATTACTGTTTTTCTCTTTCATTGTTGTTGGATGTAACTGGGACCTCGTGTACATAATCTCGTTTTCATCTCATGTACCACATGCGGTGCAAATGACAATAAAGACTCTCTGACTCTGACTCTGACTAAATAAATAATAATAAATACAGTAATAATAATAATAATAATATACCCTGAACTGGAAAAGAGGGAGTGTGAAAACAAAAAGAAGAACAAAAGAAAGAGCAGCTATTTTGTTGCTGTGAAATGAATTCTAATCATAAGAGTAACAAGGCCACACAGTGACATGTTTTGATTATCACATCAATAAGTGGCCTGCGGTGAGACTTCACTTTGAATCAGACAGATCTCATGTTTAAATGTAAATAATATTAAAAATAGAAGGCTTGAAATGAAAGAGAGAAATAATTTGGAGCAGAAGAAAACAAAGCAATGGAGATAGAAAAGAGACATGTAGAGTTAGACAGGAAACTGTCACACTTTTCTCCTGTTTGTGGCTCATATCATATCATCATGGCTGTCAGACATCATGGAGAACAGTGGCGCCTGTCTTAAAGCCAAACCAGGAATCACAGAAAATAGCACCAGCAATGACATTTCTACAGACAGTGGCCTCTGAGAGGAGTTTGGGTGGAGGACAAGAAGAAAAGAGTGGAGATAAGACAGAAGAAATGCAGCCTGTCTAACAATGACAGTCTATGCATTCAGCATATGACAGTTTCAAATATTTAAGAATTCAGCTTGTTAGAAAAGATACAATGCTAAAAAAAAAAACCAGCTAAAATACAATGCTAAAAAACACACAGCTAAAATCAGCTGAATATGCCTTGTTTTTACAGTTAATTTTGTAAAATGATCAGTTTTGTGTGAGGTGGTCCTGCTGGGAAATTCATGGTTATCTTTTCACACACCGCTCTGTTTTCATCCGTGAGAGCTGCACTATTGAATTTACTCAACATTTGTTTGACTTTTTTTTTACCTTGTCTGTAGTTAAAATAATAAAGAAAAAAAAAAAGATTGAATGATGAACAATTTGCCAATGCTTGTTCAACTCACTTAATCCACATACTGTACTTGTTTTAATATTTTTCCAGTATTTGAATGTTTTGCATAAAAATAAAACCTTTGTTAACCATAAACTACAGTAGTTGTCAATGTTGATGTAAAAGCATGGTGCAAATAAAACCTTTAAAAGGTGTGTTTGAATAAATATGAGAAGCAAAAAGGTAAGTCTCAATCCTTTTCTTACACCTGAATGTGAATATTGGTTGCGGTTTTTAGCGATGGCCAGTTTAACAGCGTCGAGGCGGCGTGCACGTGCAAAAATGGGCGGTCCCGTAGTAGGGATGAAATGCTCGACCCCGTGTTTAGTTTCTGAAGAGGAAAAAGCAGGTGTAGTTAAAGAGGGGAATTCTGCCAACAAACCTTGAAAAACATCTCCTGAAACTAAAACATTAGCATGAGTTAGCGGCCCAGCCCCCCCAGACACACATGGGAAAGTTGCAAAAGTTACAGCGTCAATAAGTCTGCGGTTAGCAACATCTACTAACAGTCCATGAGCACATAAAAAATCTGCACCGATAATAGGAACAGTCACTGAGGCAACAACAAAATCCCACTCAAACTCACGACCATGGAAAGAAACTGTTGCCCGTCTAGTGCCAAAAGTTCCAATGGGAGAACCGTTAGCAGCAGTTAGCAGTGGGCCACCGCCTCGGCCTGCTAATTCAGGTCCAACAGGGTGGACCAAACTCTTCTGGGAACCAGAGTCAACCAGAAAACGACGTCCTGACAGGGAGTCTGTGACGAAGAGCAGCTCACCTCGCTCGCCAGCGCCCACAGCTGCTACTGAGCGCCGGCTTCCTCGTTTCCCGACACCCATGTGCATGGTGGAATGCAGCGCTTAGCCTTGTTGCCGAACCTCCGGTGGTAGAAACAAAGGGAGCTCCCCCGCCGAGTTTGCGCGCCAACAGCTGAAACCGCCGCTGGCTCCTCCATCTCCGTCTGCTCCGGCTCCACCGATGTACTCTGCACCGCGAACCGTCTGGTAGCCAGCAGGACCCGGTCCGCCTCCTCCGCCAAACCCCGGTAATCACCGGTAGATAAACAAGGGGAATTGGCCAAAGTAGCCCTCACTTGCGACGGAAGCTGGCGCAGGAAAATGTGAGGGAAAAGGAAACCCCCGTCGTCTGAACCAAGTAGCGACAGCATTTTGTCCATCATGTTCACAGCCGTGCCGTCACCCAAACCAGGCAGGGAAAGCAGTTTATCAGCCCTCTCAGTTGAAGTCAAAGTGTACCTTCGAAGCAGAAACTCTTTGAGGGCGCCATATTTGCCCACGTGTGGCGGGTCGCGCAGCAGCGGCATGGCTTTGCGGGTTGACTGCATATCCAGAGCTGACACGACCAAGAAGTACCTGGTTTCATCTGCGTTCACGCCTCGGAGGCGAAAGAGTGCCTCGATGTGCTGGAACCACGAAACCGGGTCACTCTGCCAGAACTCCGGGAGCTTAACACTCGCTGCGGGAGCAAAGTCGGCTGGGTTCGGCTGCAACAGCTGAGCAGACGTCGCGGCGGCGGGGTCCGAAGAAGAAACAACATCCTCGTTTGGTTCTGACATATTTCACGTCAGGTCACCAACTGTAGCGTGTGAAGAAGGAGAAACAAACTGATCTGCAAGCAGTTGCCTTTAATCCTTCGAGCGTCAAGAATCCAAGTAGAAAATCTAAAAAAAGCTACGTCTGGTTCAGAGATCTCGTAGTACGAAGCCCTTAGCTTTTTTAGGTGTTAAAATTATCTTAAATAAAATGATTTCAGGACCCTGATGGCGGCTGAGTGGAGAGGACGTTTTTAGTCAGGCTCCTGCCAGTTCTACCTCCAAAGGAGTATTTGGAGAGCTTGTACTCGCAGTTTTTTGCGCTGGATGTGCAGAGAGGAGCGCTGAAAAAGCTGCGGAAATTGGACTGGAACATGCGATCCAGAATTATGAAACTACAAGCCAACGTGTCCGTGAGTTTTTGCCGAGAGTTAGCCTAGCATAGCTGCAAACCGGGCACCGAGCTAGGTCACCGTAACTGGGAGCCATAGCTGCGGGTTTCGTGAACAAATAAACCGGGAAAATACGCTGGTTGTTACGAAGAAACGAGGGACGGCACGCTGGAGGTGCTTTGTTGCAGCGAAAGAATACAAAAAAGTTTGAGTGGAGGCTACAGGCTACAAGCTAACGCTAGCCATGTGCTGCTGATAAAAGCTAATGCGGGCAAACACCACGGAGTTGGGGATTGTTGCTACGGGCTGACGATCTGAAGTCTGTGGTCTGATCTGTAGTCTGTGAGCTGGTGAGGCCAGAGAGGCATTGGAGTGCTGCTGGGGGACAATAAATTACATCCAGGCCCCAGATGGATGAGAGCTGAGCTGAACTGGTTGCTGGTGGACAGGACCTGCGCTGAGATAATTGCTGTGGACGTGAGTAGAGCAGCGAGCAAATTGCTGTGGACGGAAGCAGAGCAACGAGTGAGTTGCTGTGGACGTGAGCAAAGCAGCGAGTGAGTTGCTGTGGACGTGAACAGAGCAACAAGCAAGTTGCTGTTGGATGTGAGCAAAGAAGCGAGCGAGTTGCTGTGGACGGAAGCAAAGCAGCGAGCGAGTTGCTGTGGACGGAAGCAGAGCAGCGAGCGAGTTGCTGTTGGACAGGAACAGAGCGACGATCAAGTTGCTGATGGACGGGAAAAGAGCAACGAGCGAGTAACTGTTGGATGGGAGCAGAGCAACGAGCGAGTTGCTGTTGGACGGAAGCAGAGCAGCGAACGAGTTGCTGTGGACGGGAGCAGAGCAACGTGCGAGTTGCTGTAGACGGGAGCAGAGCAGTGAGCGAGTTGCTGTGGACGGGAGCAGAGCAACGAACGAGTTTCTGTGGACGGGAGCAGAGCAACGTGCGAGTTGCTGTGGATGGGAGCAGAGCAGCGAGCGAGTTGCTGTGGACGGGAGCCGAGCAGTGACAGAGTTGCTGTGGACGGGAGCAGAGCAGCGAGCGAGTTGCTGTGGACGGGAGCTGAGCAGTGAGCGAGTTGCTGTGGACGTGAGCAGAACAGCAAGCTGGTTACTGTTGGACATGAGCAGAGCAGCGAGCGAGTTGCTGTGGACGGGAGCAGAGCAGCGAGCTACTTGCTGTGGACGGGAGCAGATCGGCGACGAGTTGCTGTGGATCAGTGAATTTCTGTATCCAGGCCAGAAGAAGCAGGCGAGATGAGTCCTGGGAAAAAAAAGAAACAGGAGCCGCCGAGGCAGGAGTCGGTGAGTCAAAACTCGGTGGATAAAAATTTGGAGTTAATGGAGGAATTGAAAAAAGCAATAAACTTTCTCACTGAGGAATTTGCAAGTTTGAGAGCTGAGCAAAAAAACATTACTCAACTGGTAGAGGAGATGAAGCAAATGAAAGCTCAGGAGATCATCAGAGAGGAACGATTAGCTCAATTGGAACAAAAGTGTGAGGACATGGAACAATACATAAGAGGCGAGAATCTGGTAATTTCTGGACTCGAGCTTAAACGCTGGACATCGGCAGATGTAGTTAAAGGCGTTAACACAACTGAAGGAGGACTACCAGAACAATTGCAGTCTCTGGAGAATCAGGTAGTCACTTTCTTAAATGGCAAAGACATTAACATTAAACATGATGACATTTCCACCTGTTACACACTGCCCAATAGAGCTAACAAACTACCATCAGTAGTCGTCAGATTCATTGGAAGGAATCAAATAAACAGGGTAATGATGCAGTCAAAGAAACTCACAAACACTAATGTCTACATCACATATGTCAGAGTGGCGGCCCGCGGGCTGGAGCAATTATTTATGGTCCCCTGGACGATATTTAATAACTATTGGATCCGGCCCGCAAGCCACAGCCGCCCGCTGGTGTTTTGTACAGTACACGGCACGGAGTCGATCAAACTATGGAATGGATTTTCGGAACGGAGTCGTGTCTCATGAACCCAGAGTAATGAGACCCGCCTCAAATTCAGGAAATCCATTCCATAGTTTGCAGCCAGCAGCTCCAACGTGCAGACTCGGTGAGTAGCATTTTAGCTAACAGTTAGCCAACTGTTCATCGTAACATGTCCGCTGTGTGGATGTATTTTACACTAAATACCATAAGACAGCAACGTGCAATGTCTGCAGAGTCATAGCGCCACTTTAAACCGCGCTCAAGTTAGTTCAGCGGGATGACACTCTCGCTGAAACAGCAGCAGGACCCAGCCGCGCGTCCCGGTCTCGGATCATTCAGCCTGTCCCTCATTCGAGCTCCATGTCTTCAGCTGTGTTTTTTTTCTTGTTCAACCGCGTCTACTCCGACCTGATAATCTCGTAGGAGGGACAATACTCCCAGACTGAACAATAAAAACACACAGCTGAAGCTTGGAGCTCAACAGAGAAGTTGCTGAACTTCATCATAATTAATGACCAACAGCTATCAGCTGTAGAAAATGAAGGATTTCACAGCTTCATACTTGCAGCCAACAGTAAACAATCATAAAAAAGTACAGTATATTAATAAAAAGTCACAAGACAGCTGTATGCCTAATCATTCAACCTTTATTTAGGCAGGTAGCTCGTGCAGTCACTTCAGCTTGCACAAGTGGCTTCATTATTCATCAGCAGTCAGAGCAGAGATCAACTTTCAGCTACATTTGCACCCCTCCTCAAAAATGGCTAAACGTAAGGTGGACACAGAGAACAGGGGTTTCAAGCCAGGTGGGAGGCAGACTACATGTTCACGGAGGTAATCAATCCTGAGGATTTCCTCAGCTCAGAGCCTAACCCCAAACATTGATGAACTTGTACAAAAGATGAGGCACCTCCAAGTATCAGCCTCAGATAAGTGAGCATCACAGAGCTGT
>JBBPBX010068834.1:7981-19020 GCA_038048925.1 Garcialebias charrua
ACTTGTCTAAAATCAGTATGTCAGACTCAGGAGGTAGTGACAGAGTGAAGAAAAATGTTAAAAATATGTTGTTAGAAAAGTTACATACTGAACCTTTAAGGCTTTCTTTTCTGATAAATCCAAATGTTAAGGTTGACTTGGATTTCCCGAGTTGTCCCTTTAGTCTTTCTGTAGTAGCTTCAGTCTGCTGCTTATTCTACTCCCTCTGCTCTCATGGTCTGTAGATGCACATACAGTAGTCCCTCGCTACTTCATGCTTTACACAGACTCGCTCTGTCGCGGTTTTTCAAAGTAAGATTGGACAAGACACAATTGGCTGATTGATGGATGAGCTGCAGGATCAGCTTGGCATTTTTATTTAAAATAAATTATTTTAAATTACTTAGCACCTGCTGCACAGGTGCACAGGTCTGCGTGCAGCCAACAGCTATGGAGAAGCTGCTCTGGATGCTGAATGTCTCTGAAGTGATGTTTTGATGCAATCTTTTGACTTCCTTAGAAATACATTGTTTTACTAACAGGCATTTTGTATTACTGAACTATACTGGCTGTCTTATGTTACAAAGAAATTGGACTGGATTGACTGTTGGTAATTGAATTGGATTTATGATTTGGACTCGTTACTTCTTTGTATAGTGCACTGAGAATACTTTTGTTGTGAACTGGTGCTTTATAAATAAACTAAATCAAATTTAAAATAAATTGAATTTACAATGATTTTCTGTGCTTGGACAGAGGGGCCCTTCGGAATAAAACCCAGAATCTGCCTGTGTCTGTTTGGTTTTTGTTAAAAGCAAAGACGCAGGAGAAATTGAATGTGTTGCTGTTCTTGACATTGTAATATTAATTTCTGTTCAATTCAACATCAAAATTGCAGCATAAGAAAGAGACTGCACATGCAACACAAATACTTTTTAGTTTACAGCTGAAGTAACAGCTGAACGTAAAATTAGCTGAAAAAAAAAATCCCAGTAAATCTTTGAATAATGTTTAGGGTTCCCATCTGTTTTCTGCTGTGTGATTGGCTTCTGGCTGCTTCCAAACCCCTTTGAGCTGCACAACTGAAGCATATAGTCAAAGCAGGCAGAGGGGAAAAATGCATTTCATTACTTTGCTTTGTGGCATTTTTTTCCACGTCATTACAAAGCAGTAATGGGCGATCACAGCAGAAACAGATTGCTCTGCTACTCGCATCTAACAGGCCTCATTTTAATGTGCCACCATTACGCGACTCACTGCTTTGTTACAGTCGAGTATGAGCGCCTTCCTCCCTCCTCGAGCGTCCATGTGTCTATATAGAGAGAGTAGACGCTACTGAGATCTGACATGAGACAAATGTTTCATTCATACGTTGCTTTCGCATATTGTGGAGGAAGTAATGAATTCCTGCGCGGCAGCAGCATGCGCGGTTCACCGTGTCAAGCCCGAGCTTGCTGCAGACACAGCTCTATAGCAGCAAAATTAAATTTAATGTTCCATTCGCCACAGGAACGGTGCATAAATCATTGCTTTTGATTTGCATGAACTGTGGCGAAAAACCTCATTCCATGCAAAAATAATCCAGGACAGAAAATGATGTCATGGGGAAAACGATGTAATTTCAGGCTTCCTAATAAAAACAAGCAACAGGCGAGGCCATTTAATTTAGACTGTTGCTCTGATGTCAAGTATATTATTAAAAACATGTCACCCTGTTGACCTTCTGTTTTGTTTAAGGGGGGTGGATATTCAAAGCCATTTGAAAAGTTTAATATTGTCACACGGAAGGCATAAAAATGAAAGTTTCAAGCTGTAAAAATAAATAATAAACATTGGCTGTAACAAGGACAATGAAACGCGCTTAAGAAGGTCAAGTTTCAAGTTTTAACACAATCTGACCGTGAAGAATAATGTCTATCATTGTGTACGGCTGTTGCGAGTAAATTGCATAAAGTCACATTTCAGAAATCTCAAATGTTTGGATTATTTACTTAATTTTTTTTCTGCTAAGTAAGGTTGTCACCATGAATGGTTTCCAGTATTTATTGTCTTTTTAACCCAACTGTAGCACAAACAAACTTCAAAACTGTGATTAAACTGGAACATTATTATTTGAATTGGCCAGACATCTGCATTTATATCATCGATTGTGGAATGATCAGCAGTAGAGATGGATGTACAGATGATGGATAGATATCCATCCATCCATCCATCCATCCATCCATCCATCCATCAACTTTACCCGCATCTTCCTTTTTAGGTCATGGTGGTCACTGGTGCCAATATCCAGCTATCACTGTGTGAGAAGCGGGGGACACCCTGGACAGGTCTTCAGTCCATCACAGGACCACATAGAGACTGTAGCAAATACAAATTTGAGATGGAGACAGAAGAGTGACACTTTCTCCACTCCTCTCCACTACATTTGTTTTTTTGTAATATTCACTCGTTAAAGTGGGGCACGAGCTGGTCAGTTTACTGACCAACAACAACTTCATTAATATAGTCACACTTCAATGATCAGAATCAGTCACTGAAGTAGGAATATGTTAATTACAGGGAGTTCTATACCAGAACAAATGAATATTCATCTGAATGAAGAGACCAAAGTTGTCTTTGAAGTTTTGTTACAAAAATAATCAAATAAAAAATCAACAACATTAATAAACAAACAATAACAATGCATCAATCAAGGCTTAAAGGGGACCACATATTCAAAATTAACTTTTTAATGGTTTTTTTACTCAACTTTGGGTATTTACTTCATAAAAAAACAATCCTAAGGCCAAAAAAATGCACCCAGTGGTTTATTTACTCTAAGTAGATTTATTTATCTTTGATAAATACACTTCGTTTCCCACTTCCTGCGGTTTGTGACGTCACAAACAGAGCCATATAAAGTGAGAGTTCCGACACTTTGATGTCGCCGATAGGCGGTCAATCGTTCCAAACAACGGCTATGGAAACCTTGTGGAGCTGCGCCCTCTGGCGGCAACGGAGCGCTACTGCAGGCAGCTTCAAACTGTTACCCAGAGCTGTAGTGGACCTACCCAGGGTCAAATTAAGGTTTTTGAACTGTCCAGTGATGACCTTTACTGACCTCTCAGTAAAGCAAGACATTTACTACAAAATCATTCATTAAACTGTAATCTGATAAATATAGTCACCAAAAGAGACTATTTCTATCTTTGATTTTAGGCTGATGTGATCAAAAGAATAACTTTTGTCATTTTCATGATGTGTGCTTTTAAGCTGTGTTATTCTGTGAGAGTTAAACTGTGTTTCACTGCTGTGTCAAAGGTGCAATCTCGGGTCACAGAGACTTCTTTTAATTTTGTTAATTCAAATGTTATCAAATGAATAATTTTATTTGTAAGAGCATCAGTACATTTTAATGTCAGATAAATCAAATACTCTGCTTAATTCAAAATGTTGTACATGGAGGATTTCTCCTCTCCTCTCGAACTTGCATGTGAAGATAAAAGGAACACTTTATCTCATTCATTTTAGCTTGAGCTCAGGACAATCTAGACACCCAAAGACTTTTGTTTTTGTCCTATTTAATAATCAAGCTATTATCATTAATAGGTCCCATATGTGATGCTTAATGACGTTGTTTTAATCAAACCAACAGTATTTTGTTAAAGTGTTAAAGCAAAGGAATCAGTTTTATGATAAAATGCTGACATCTGAAACTAACACTTTATCTTTCTGACAAACTAATCTTTTGACCCCCTTTCAACATGTTGATGTCATCCTCACATCAACTTATGATGCCATTCGGCCAATCAGAAAGAACACATTTTCTGGGTCACGTCTCAGTTAAAACCTTCACATCTTACTTTCTCTGGGAAGTCTGCTGGAGTAAGCCTCAAACCATGGTCTTCTCCAAAGAACTGATGATCGTCTAGTCACACGCTAATGACCACGTCATTCAGTTAAAAGATTTATAACATGCCTGTTATAAATCTATTTCAAGCCGTGAAAAGCTCTCTTTTATTGACATTCCTTTAAGGAACGTCTTATCTTGGAAACACCACCAGGAGCTGCCGTTACTTTCGGTTCGAGTCAAGGCGCACGTCTGGAGACGCTGAGAATGGTAAACGAACTGACCAAACTGGACCGAGGGAGACTGACCATCTTCACGAGGTAACAAGTCGTCAAATGCTTTGCCAAGGGTACCAACGTGTAGCTTTAATCGGCCGGAGAACTGCCATGTTTCTGGTTAAAACACATCAAGATAACTCCCTGACTCTTAACTTTTCTTCCTCCATAAATTTCTCCTCCTAAATCTTTCCCTCTCTATCTAAGCTGGAAACTATTTTAAGCTGAAATGCCCACAGACTAAATATGTTAACATCCAATATTTATGTCTGTTGTGTTATGATTCAAGTGTGCTGACGTATTAATTTGAAAGAAAGTGAAATCATGTCAATCAAGTGTAATGGTGTTAATTTAGTTGATTTATTTTAAATAAATGATAGTGTCTCTTTGACATATCAAACTAAGTTAACGTCTTTGTCACTTAATGGCTTTGTGTATTTATCCATCATAAAGATCACAGAAATATTGGGTAAACTGAAAAAGAACAGAATCCGTGAATTTACTATTCAATCTGAATAAGTAGATTAATTAAGATAAAAAGGAGATCAGTATTAATATTGACCTCCTCATAATTCTTACATCTGGTGGCCTTCGTACGTGGTTCTGAAAGTTTATTGATTTCTGTGGTTTCTCATGAACTGTAACGTCATGTTTGCATAAGTGGATCCAAGTTTTAAACTCTGAGGATAATGATTTTGGCTGGAAGTGTTCAAAGCAGGCAGATTCTGCATGTTTTTATCATTTGAAGCTGTGAGATTATTATTGTTTCAACTCTGTTAGACGCTGTTGGAAGCATTCAGGTGAAGTTTTGTCAGCCGTGGTCTGTGGTGGTTCTGGTCCTGGTTCGGTCCAGTTCACGCAGACTCCTGTACAAAGCTTTGTTTGACCGCCGAGTCAGAAGCCTGAAAGCTAATTTAACATCTACAAGATTGCTGTTGTGGTATTTTACATTTTAGAGCAGGTCAAAGAAGCATATAACTGTTAGAACGGTGTCGGATAGTGGTTCTGAAACCCGAGTTTCTGCTCCACGACAAAGTGGACCGGAACCGACCTTAACGCGCTCCGAGAGAGTCCGTGTTTGTTCAACAGCTGCAGTGCTGTGTTACTGAGCGTAACTAAGTTGGCCTGTCTAGGTGTGTTCGCCGCATGTTTCAGAATTTTGGAAAGTTAATTTGTAGCGTCTGAGTTGTTTTAAGAGTCTATAAAGTTGTGGTCTGTTGTGCGAGCTAACGTTAGAGCTACGTGTCCAAGTACACGTTTGTTTATGAGCTGTGATTGGATGAAACGAGAGCTGTGTGCTGTCAATCACTCAAGTAGCGAACGCTGATTCGCTGTTGTGTGCTGTCAATCACTCGTAGCGAGCGCTGATTCGCTGTAGTGGGAACGCACGCCGTTGCGACAACCCACTTTGTCGTCATTTCCGGTACTTCATTGGTCGAAGGTTAGAAAACTACATTTACCATGGTTGCTTGGGAAAAGGACTACAAGCACTGTGATTGATTGGTTGACGTCACGTATCTGTGTAGCGAGCTCCGCCTCGCTCAGCACAGCAGAGCTGGTGACGCGCTGCGTCGACCCGCCTATTTGTGTCGTCATTTCCTGGTGCACTTTCAGTGACGAACAGTCACATTCACAAAAAACATCATAAAAAGTCAGCATTTTATGGTGAGTTACCAGCTTTTAATTTTGTTCTGTACACAAACAATAGCTCCTGTTTATTTTAAATAAAATATTTAGAATAACAGAGGTACGGACAAACATTTTTGCTTATTTTAAATACAAAGAATTTAAAATAACAAACAAAAGTACAGTTTTCACTCCAGATAACTAAAAAATTTTTCCTTTCTCTTCCTTTCTCTGACACATCATCTTCCACAGTTGTCCTGTGCACATTTAAACTTTCCTGTTTATTTCAAATAGTGAAAAGTTTAGAATAACGAATACAGAACATCTTTTATTTTGATTTTCACTGAAAATCCAGATAAAAGATGGCAGGCACAGAGGGTGAGACCCCTGACACCTCTGATACAGGGCAGCCTGTGCCACCTCAAGGCCACGACCCGACCAAAGCAGATTGGATCGAATGTGCCTTATTTTCACTCACAGGGCCCATCACAAACTACCATGAAGAGACACAGTTGATGGAGGAAGCAGATGTGGACAGTGCATTAAAAACTGTAACAGCTGGAACCACAACGGCTGAAAAGAAAGCAGACAGAGATAAACGTTTGGCTAAATTAAGCCTTCTGTTAAAGGCCAAGCTAGACTTTGAAACTGCTGTACGCCGGGCTGTCTCTACATCATGTTTAACAGCACAAATGGAGGTTGCCACTTTACAGCAGGAGGTAAAGAGTTTAACACAGTCGAGTATTGGCAGCGCTGAACAAACGCGTAGTCTCTACGAAGAATGCAAAGTGTTAAAAAGGGATTTTGACCAATCACAAGTTGATTTGGAAAAATGTGTGGTGGAGAAGGATAAGTATTACCATCAATACAAGTCGATTCAGGCGGATTGTGGGGAGGCACGAGACGCGCTGGAAAAATGCACGGACACCCTGGAATCATTATCACTACGGTACACAAGGCTGCAAGAAGATTATAGAAAATCACAAGAACAGCACATGATGTTACAACGTGAAAATGATGGGTTAAAAGTCCAACTGAATAGTTGTAAAATAGAGCGTGCATCAGCAATGAACAAACTCTTTGAAGAAGAGAGAAAATGTTTGGGTCTCATGAGTAAACACCTTGAGAACTCACCGCCTCCGCTGCCTCCTCCCATACCTGATGACCTACTCCCTCCTCCACCGCCCCCGCCCATGCCAGATGCACTACTCCCTCCAACACCACCGCGCCGTCCCTTAGGGCCTCTAAAACCGACAATCCCACCGGATGCACCGGTGGGTGGATCTGATAATAACCCACAAATACCTCTATCAATGGCTGAACTACGGAATATGGCGAAAAGCATTCAAACCTTCGCCCCTGGCCCAATGGGCTCACACGAAACCAAGATCTATCTCGAAGACCTTGATTTCCAGCTTCAACGCTTCCCAGAAGCTACAGATGATGATAGAATCTGTCTGTTAAGGTTAACATCGGACAGGACGGTGCATGCTTTTATGAAGCGTCAACGAGAAGCAGTGATGAAAGACTACAGTCTTCTCTGTGCTGCGCTGATAAGGGAGTTTTCTCCTTGCACGGGGCCCGATGGCATCATAACAGCAGCTAACATCAAGCAAGGTAGGAATGAACACCCAAGGTCATATTATGACCGAATATTCCGTGCCTATTTCGGGGACAGATGCGAACCTGAAATGGAGGAGGAGGTAGGGTTTAAGTATATTTTCAGCCAAAACCTCTGCCCTGACATAAGAGAGAAAGTACATGTCAGCGCAAACTATAAACGGAGGTCCATCGAAGACATAAGAGAGTGCGCGATAGATGTTTTTACAGGTCGCACACCAAACAAAACACCCTTTGAAGTGTGTCCTGGTGAAAAGGTCAAATACCAAACGCTAGACCTTGAAGGAGCAAGAGCGCCAGCTCACTCTTTTAAGGAAGCCGAGAATAAGCAAAATTTCCAACCTGACAGACCGCAAAATGAAGGTGTCCGCTGGAACAAAGACCAAAAGGGGTCCAGAGACCCCAAGTGGTACAGGCCGCATCAAGAGGAAGAGCCCCATCAAAAAAGGAAGGCTTTCCAAAAGAAAAAGAAATATGGGTCCCAAGGAGACTCATATGAAAGAGGGTGGTCCCAGAGAGGACCCCCGAGCAATGCGCCAGCTCCTGCACCTCAAACTGAACAGTCTGGGGCGAGGAAAAACCCACAGAAGTTCCAGAAAAAAGGCCCTAAACCTCTGTCTTCAGAAGAGATGGAGAACATACGTCGGTTGTTAGAAAGTTTGAAAAAAACAAACAAGGAAAACAAACCTGGTGTGATGTGTAGCACTATCATTGATAGTGACTCAGAACACACAAATAACAGCAATGCCACGATTGCTGACAGTCACCAAGATACTGATGGTCAGGATGCTGACAATCAGGGTATAGACAGTCAACAAGATGTTGACTGTAACCATGACATCATTGTTACAGAGTCCGAGAGCCCCTCATCAGAAAAAGGGGGGGAAAGCGCACTCACCAAAGACAATGACTCGTCACAGACCGATCACTCAGACCCATGTGTGACTGCACTACCAGTACAGGTGAATGAAATTCACACAGACAATGGTAGACGTAACACACGTCGGAAAAAACCTGATAGGTTCCTGTGTAACATTATCAGGAAGGGGCCCGCTAAGAAGGCTTACCTGTCAATCACTTTAGAAGGGGTCCTCACAGAAGAGGCCCTCCTGGATGGTGGGGCTGACATAACCATTATGTCTCCCACACTGTTGAAGGAGCTAAGGATAGCCGCTAGCGGGGTTGACAGGGAAATACCCCTCAAAGAATGTGCTGTAGTACTACAGGGACTCTCAGAGACGAGTACAACCCTTACAGCTATAGCCATGGTTCATATGCAGATTGGTGAAATGACGCTATACCACCCGGTACACGTGTCCACCGTTGACTCATTCCCATTTTTGGTTGGCCAAGACTTTATTAACCGCTTTGACGCGATTATAGATTATGGCGATCAAACAATGTGGACCAGAGTGAGCCAACCACTGCCGATCGATATGCCTACACATGGTGACACTGACTGTTTAACAGCAGGTACCGCGGAAGGCACAAAGGGGTCCTCCAACGAGAGCACAATCCCGGTAAGTGAACCTTCAGCAACAGGTGAGGCAGAAAAGGCCCAACAAGAGAGCCTCCTCTGCGAGCTGAAACAGTCAGCACTCACTGAACACTACCTACCGCAGGTAGTCAAAGGTGTTGAGATCCAAGGATCCCACACCGATGATGCTGTTTTGTCTCCTTGGACGGAGAAATCAGCGATCAGCCAAGCTTTCTATGGAACCTTGGTTAAAAAACAGTTGGGTCTAGAAATGAACAAAAAGGCTTTCCGCTTTTCGTTGGACCCCATCGATAAACAGGTAATGACCGCAAAAGGGATCATTGACCTGAAACTGATCTGGAACCAACGAGTACTGGATCACCCGTTCCTCGTGGTCCCGAACTTACCACATGCAACCTACATAGGCTCCGACATTTTGGTAAGGTTAGGTGTCCGAGTGGACATCAACAACAATGTACTGTGGTCACTAGACACAGCCACAAAGGACTCTCCTGTGCTAACAACAGAGAACCTTAAGGCTGGACAGACCATTCCAGAGGTCTGTCAGATTGCTAACAGCCATAACACTGCGGTACCACCTCAGGTTATGAACAAGCCGGTGATGTGTCACATCATGAAAGGACAAGCTATTAGCACAAAACTGGCATACTTTCAACCATCTCCTATGTTTTTCAACTTAGGACTGTCCATGGAGGCCACATTCCAAGTGACCCTCGACTGCAGAACCACGACTGTTGCTGTGTGCAACACAAGCACAGAAGAGGTACTGATCCCAAAAAACACACAGCTAGGATGGTTGATCTCCACTGATTTTCATGATTTTGAGCTAAGCATTCCATTTCTGGGAGGACTCCCAGAGAACTTGATCCCATATCAACACACGGGGCAAGTCTTGTTCACGAAACCAACACAGGCCATAGCTCTTTTCTCCCCCACTGAGTCCGACCAGGACACTGTCCGCAGGTTCGGTTTCAACAAAGGAGACAGTCTATGCCCCCAAACTTACAGTGCACTACCTGTTGACAGGTTTTACGACACTGAAGGGGACTCACTGGAGCTCCCCAAAGAACAAGAATCCCTCTCAGTTGCTTCACAGATTGACCAGGTGGTCGCCCAAGCCGACGCCCTGAAAACTGATGAAGAAAGGGACAAACTTCGCAAAGTTCTTCTAAAATATGAGAAATCATTCTCAACTGACTCGATGGATTGTGGGTTGACCACGCTCCACACAGTGAGCATCCCAACCCCGCCTAATGCTCCCCCTGCATTTGTCAGACAGTACAAGATTCCTCTGGCAGCACATCAACCTGTCAGAGAAATCATTAATGACCTGTTAGAAAAAGGTATCATCCGATACTGTAACAGCACTTACTCTGCGCCTTTATGGCCGGTGTTAAAACCTAATGGTAAGTGGAGACTCACTATAGACTACAGAAAGCTGAACAAACAAGTTCCCTTATCCAGATGGCCTATGACGCAACTCCAACAGGAACTGCCCAAGGTCACCAATGGTAAGTACTTCTCGACTCTCGACGTCGCCTCTGGTTTTTGGACCATCCCTGTGCGCGCCGAGGACCAGTACAAACTAGCTTTCACTTTTGGTGGCCGTCAGTACACCTTTAACAGGTGTCCCTTTGGCTACGCTAACTCACCTGCAGAGTTCAACATCTTCTTGAACAAAGCATGTCCAGACGCCCACGAGCGTGGAACACTGATCTACGTGGACGATGTCCTTTTGAGGCAGCCAACACTGGACTCACATTTGGCTGAGATCGACCACGTTCTGAATCAGCTGACAACTGCTGGTGCTAAGATATCACTGTCAAAATGCCAATGGTGCAGAACCAAAGTGGACTACGTTGGCCTACTTGTAGGTCCTGACGGAGTACAACCACAGCTGACTCGCACCCAAGGCCTCGACAATCTCAAAGTCCCCACCAATCTCAAAGAACTACAAAGTTTTCTGGGCGTGTGTAACTACTCGAACCAGTTCATCGAAAACTATGCGGACCTTGCGAAACCACTGACTGAACTCCTTAAAAAAGACGTACCATTTGTTTGGACTGACAAACAGCAACAGGCAATGGACGCTCTTATAAACAGGATCAAGTCAGCCCCTTGTTTAGTCTACCCAGACTACAACAAAGAGTTTTACTTGGAAGTGGGCTTCTCAGCTCATTGCATAAGTGCAGGTCTGTACCAGATACACGAC
>JBBPBX010068835.1:0-19019 GCA_038048925.1 Garcialebias charrua
CCCTATGGAGCCTGCAGGGAGGAGGGAGACAATTCAACTGATTCCTTCATCTTTAAAAACTGTGTTAGGATAGGCTAAGTGCTTGGTGACTGTATATTTTTTTTTTTTTATAAATGAATACATGTACAGTACTGGACAGTCACCAAGCACTTAGCCTATCCTAACACAGTTTTTAAAGATGAAGGAATAAGTTGAATTGTCTCCCTTTCACATAAAGGGAGCAAGCTCCCTATGGAGCCTGCAGGGAGGAGGGAGACAATTCAACTGACTCCTTCATCTTTAAAAACTGTGTTAGGATAGGCTAAGTGCTTGGTGACTGTACAGTACTGTACATTTATCTATTTATAAATAAAAAACAATAAAAAATAAAAATACTGTATATACTGTATATTTTTAATAAATAGATAAATGTACAGTACTGTACAGTCACCAAGCACTTAGCCTATCCTAACACAGTTTTTAAAGATGAAGGAGTCAGTTGAATTGTCTCCCTCCTCCCTGCAGGCTCCATAGGGAGCTTGCTCCCTTTATGTGAAAGGGAGACAATTCAACTTATTCCTTCATCTTTAAAAACTGTGTTAGGATAGGCTAAGTGCTTGGTGACTGTCCAGTACTGTACATGTATTCATTTATTTAAAAAAAAAAAAAAAAATAAATTTTTTTTTTTTTTTTTTACTATGTGATCCTACTTACGAATTTTTGACATACGAGCGCCCCCTAGGGACGGAACTCGCTCGTAAGTCGGGGACTACCTGTACACAGTTAGCGTGCTGCCTTCTTTGGGAGACGTGGGGGCTAGCCTGAGTGTGTTGGGCTCGTTAGCAGTATTTTCTGTGGTATATTCTACGTTTATTTTGTGAAAGAGTGTCCAGAACTTTGGGTAGAGCTAACGTTAGCATTTCCGAAGCTGTAGTATCAAAAGCGCTGTGATTGGTCCATTGTGTGTCGTGTTCAAAAAAGTTGGTTCTGTAGACTGCTGGTTGTCAGATATTCATTTTTGCACACATTTCTGATAGTTTAGCTGTGTTGTTTGTTTCTATGCACGTAATATCGTCGAAGACTGGCTTAACCGCGGTGTTTTGCGATATTTATAAGTGTTTTAGTACGTTGAAAAGTCCGTTCCACGCTAAAGTTCGACCGACCTCGAGGTCCGTGAACGTATCGCTCGAGCGGCACGTCACACGTGAGTGACGTCAGGTTTGGAAGACTCCATTACCCATGAACACTTGGGTTTGAACTACATGTTCTGTCTTCGCTGTGATTGGTCGATTACGCTGTAAGTGGTGACGCTCCTCGTCTGCTTTCGCTTCAGCAAACCAGCCCTTACGAGTTTCGTGCTTGTTTGTCCGTTACTATCTCTGAAAAGACTGTTTCATCACAGTGTTTTTGAGATTTTAATGGGTGGATTGAGTCAGTTGCTCTGAGACTACCGATCGCCATGTGACCAGGTCACGTGACGCCGGATGCTGCGTCTGGTTTAAGGGAACCGACTTGTCTTTTTCTTTTGAGAGAAAGTTTAAAAATCACATTACCTGTCCTAAACTATGTTACTCACATCGAATCGTCTATTATTCTAGAGTTTTGTCACGTAAAGGCTTTAGATCTGTCTGATTGATGCTTTTCATCCGTTGTTAGATGTCTGTGAGCTAAAAGCTGAGGCTCCGCTCACGGGTGACAACAGCGCCTCTATAGCGGTCAGATAGAGAAATTGCAGTCGCTGTGATAAATTCATTTCCAACGCTGTGCCCCCATCTGCTGGATGCTGTGAAGAATACGGTTCATGTATTGCTG
Source organism: Garcialebias charrua (assembly GCA_038048925.1). NCBI lineage: Eukaryota > Metazoa > Chordata > Actinopteri > Cyprinodontiformes > Rivulidae > Garcialebias > Garcialebias charrua. The sequence continues at coordinate 1,792 of JBBPBX010068835.1, forward strand.
TATGCATTTCAACTTTCCTGTTTTTTTTTTTTGAATAGTGTACATTTTGAAATGTTGAACACACAGCATCCTTCATTTGATTTTCACATATAATCAAATGTTGCAAGCCGAACAGTTACACAGAATTAATACAGACTTGTCTGCTTTTTGATAAAACTTGACACTTTTATCATAAATTCTGTGCAAAACAAACTGTCTGTCCTGGTTTATTTTAAACTGCAAGTTTAAAATAACACACATGAGGCATCTTTTGTCTTGATTTTCACGAAAAACACACAAAGATAGCCGACGTTGATCTTGTCACAGGTCGACAAATTAATAAAAATCACTGATTTTTATTTCATTTAACATCTTGATGTCAGACACCTTGCATCTGAATCTGATCACTTTTATGTACGTTGGTGTGATTAAACAGCAATCAGATTGGGTTAGTTAGTAACTGTTGTTTCATTATAAGTTCTAGATAAGGTTAACACTGCCTAAAGGTATTTAACTTTACAATTCATTGGGGTAATTCCTGAGATAAGGTACCTGTGAATGATAGACTTATTGAACACAGTGAAGCACAAACCTGGAGGCTGGTTGGTTTTGATTTACTCCAGGCTACATAAATGGTGTTGATTTATTTGCACGCTGCGAAATAAGACCCACTTTACTTGATTTTTCACAGAAAATCAGTACAAAGATGGACGTTCAAACAGGTGCATCACCTGATAGGGCCTCCTCTTTTATCGCACGTAGATGGACATCTGCTTCATCGTATGCTAATTACTTAGCTGCGGTGGACGTCCATCAGGATAAGTGGGAGAATCCCCTGTCGTTCTACGACAGGCTGATCTCTGTCTACTCCGGTGGCAAAACTGTCCCTGGACTAGAGGAAGATGAGGAGTTTAAAAATCTTTTCCTTATGAATCTTATGCCTTTTCAACGGAAATGTGTTCGTTTCAAGGTTGATTGCAAAAAAGATACCATGGAAATGATAAAACGATACGCGGCGACGGTTTTTGAGGCAGAGATACAACCTAGGATTCCATCAAAGGTTTGTCCAGGTCGAAAGGTCACATCCCACTCGCAGCTGATAGAAGAGGTTCCCTCTCCTACAGAGTGCGAGAGTGAACAGGATTTTCATAACAACAACCTACAGTATGTTGATTCCAGCTGGAAAAGTGACTCATTTCGGTTCACAGGGAGTTCTGCTCCTCCTGCACCTCAGGTTGAAAACCCTGAGATGAGCAGAGAACCACACAAGGTAGGTGTTCACTCTCTAGGTGAACCAAGATGGTTCAGATCGAACCAAAAGAGTTCTCACCTAGGTCTCACAGTGGGTGAACTTCGAGAGAAGTTGATGTCTGGGCGCCGTGACCCTTTGAACAATGGTCGGTCCCAACATGTACCCACGAGAAGCGGCCCTCCTGCCCCTGCACCTCGAGCTGCACAGTTCGAGACATGCAAAGAGTCACACAAGCTCCAGATTAAGGAAACGACGCCTCCGCGCTCGGAAGAGACTGAGGTGGTAAGTTGTTTGTCAAATGAGTTGAATGTTACAGTGGTTGACCAAGCTGACACAACGTGTGACGTTGTCCTTGATGATAACACAAACAACGTTGTTCAACCTGACGAAGCGACGTGTAGCACTGCCTTTTGCAACAACTCAGTGCACACAGTTGACAACAACAACGTCAACACTGACAAAGATGCTGACAGCAAACAAATTGCTGATGTTCAGCGTCCCGAAGGTCATGAGGCAGACAGCCATCATGATGCTGACAACAACGGAGAATGCACAGACAGAGGTACACGTAAACAGAAGCGTGTGCTTAAACCTGAACGGTTTCTGTCTAACTTTATCGAAAGGGGGTGGCTAAGAAAGCTTACCTGCCACTCACACTGGAAGGGGTCCTCACGCGAGAAGCACTCCTGGTTTGCGGCTCCGACGTGTCTATCATGTCAGCCGAACTGTTTGAGGAGCTAAGGACCACCGCTAACGATGTTGACAGGCAAATACCCTTTGTGAAGTACACTTATGGTGCGCTACAGGGCCTCGCAAAAACGAGAACAACCCTAACAGCTATGGTTCACATGCAGATTGGCGAGATGTCACTATACCACCCGGTATTTGTGTCTGAACTTGACTCACTCCAGATTCCATTTTTGGTGGCCAATATTTTATAAATCGCTTTGATGCGATTATAAATTATCAGACAATGTGGGCCACAGTGAGCAGTCCACTGCCAATCGAGGTGCCTCCCCAAGGTCAGGACACTGACTGTCTAACAACAGGTACCGCTGTGGTCACAAAGGAATCCCCAACCGAGACCACAAGCCCGGTAAGTGAACCTTCAAATACAGGTGAGACAGAGGAGACTCAACAATTGGACCAGACTCTGGCCCATCACGAGAACCTCCTCTGCGAGCTGACACCTTCAGCACTCACTGAACACTACCTACCACAGGTAGGAGAAGGTGTGGAGATCCAAGGGTCCCACACCGATGACGCTGTACTGTCCTATGGGACAAGTAATTCGGCAAACAGCCAAGCTTTCAGTGAAGTCTTTGTTCAAGGACATCTGAGTCAAGAAAGTGACAGTCTACCACACGCTGACAGTCACTTGGACTTCATGGTTACAGATTTTGAAGACCCCCTCCTCAAACAAAAGGGGGGCATACTCTCACTACCTACCACAGGTAGAAGACGGTGGGGAGATCCAAGGATCCCACACCAAAGACGCTGTACTGTCCTGTGGGACAGGTAATTCGGCAAACAGCCAAGCTTTCAGTGAAGTCTTGGTTCAAGTCTACCACACGCTGACAGTCACTTGGACTTCATGGTTACAGATTTTGAGGACCCCTCCTCAAACAAAAGGGGGGCAAACTCACACTTCCTACCACAGGTAGAAAAAGGTGTGGAGATCCGAGGGTCCCATGCCGTGGACGCTGTACTGTCCTCTGGGACAGATAATTCGGCTATCAGCCAAGCTTTCGATGAAACCTTGGTTCAAGAGCATTTGAATCTAGAACTACTCAGAGATGACATAGTTCTTACAGACTCAAAGAGCACCTCTTCATTCATGAAGTGGGAAGACATACATCACAACGACAGAGACACGCCTGCGACGGCGCCGACAGTTGTGACATGCCTGAATTACGCAGAAAGAGGTAAACGTACAGAGATACGTTGGCCGAAACCTGTAAGGTTCCTGTACAAGGTTCCCAATAAACTGCGCAAACAGCTTAAACTAAACAATGGCATCCTAACTCGTGCCCATGGACGGACGTCCACACCTGTGTGCGTGGTCCCTCATGACCACAGGGGGGTGATGTTAGGTCATGCCCATGTCAAGGACAAAGATTTCAATAACCCCACAAACGACAAAGATCTCGCAAACTCAAAGACTTCATGGGAAAATAAGGTTGTCCAAGCATAGGATAGTAAATAAACTAAACAGTTTAAACTATACTAGTTGTGAAAAGAAACCATTCCAACTAGAACTTAGAAACGCTAAGCATAAAACCCACAACAAAAACTAACCTTAACAACCGGTTAAATCTGCAGGATTTAATTGACATCGGTTATAAAGCTAAGAACTGTTTTTCTTGTGTGTGACACGTTGGAATCTGACGACCAGAGTAAGTTTATTGTAGTGAAACCAGGGTATCCGCGGGGTTGTAAAAGGTATTAAAAGGTAGTAAATGAAATTAACACAAATTAAGGCCATTAAAAAGTATTAAAAAGTAATAAACGTCATCTGACGAGGTATTAATTTTTTTTAAACCTACACAACTATATTTTTCTTGTTCTGTCGTCTAAAAAAAGGTCTGTGAATTTATTTATCTTTTCTAATTTTATGTTCCAAGTAGGACCTTAGCTAAAACAAAGACGTCATATCGTCAGTCAGTGTGCGCGCGCACCTACAGCTGGCCGAGGCTGATCATGTCTGTAAAAAGAAACAGGAAAGGATCACGGCTTTATCCTCCGACATTTAACAAGAAATGTACCTAAACAATTGTTTGTTAGCTCGAAATTATAGCAAAAGGGGTGTCTCAGTCTAACGTTTTCTTAATAAAAGTACTTTAATGGTTAAATCGGCTTTATTTAAAAAAAAAGTGTCGCTGCCTCAGTGCCTGTGTGCTCCGTGATCGCTCAGCGGTGACAAACAGGAAAAAGGAGCGCGGCTCGTTTCGCCGACATTTAACAAGAAAATTACCTAAACAATTATTTGTTAGCTCGAAATTATAGCAGAGGTGTTTTTCTGTCTGTCATTTTCTTAATAAATGCACTTTAATGGTCAAATTAGCTGCATTTCGCCACCGTGGTGCAGCTGGCTGCTGGATTGAAGGTTCAAGCAGAGAGGTGGGGAGAGTATGGCAGGCCGATTGAGTCATTAATAGCTAGTGAAGATTCTCAGTCATCCAGGACATGGTGAATTCTAAAAAATGCAATAAAAAAACAATAAAGTATAGTATAATAGTATAATAAATAGTATAATAAATAAAGTCCAGTTGTTTTTGTCTTGAACTTTTTTAAATTTGTCATTATAGGCACGTTTTCCTATTACATGATACAACAGCATGCCATACTATTACTACAATAGATATGAACTGTTTTTTTTTTTTCAGTCAGAATGAATGAAACGGTCATATTTCAGTGTTATGGTTTATAAATATGGGAAAAAAATCTATAAATATGTCACTTCGTCCTATAAGTTGCAAGGCATGTAAATTATGCAAAAAACTGCAACTTACAGGATGAAAAATACAGTAGTTATTATTTTCTACCTCTCTTTTTGAATTATGCATGTGTTCAGTGTTGAATTATTTTAACTAAACTGTTCTGTTTTCAAGTTTACAGTTTTTGTTTGCCATTAGAGATATGTTATGTGTGGGAACAATTAAACTTTTTCTCTTGGGTTAGATTTAAATAACAAGTAGGTCAGTGCTTTTATTGAGGCAAGAAGCAAATTGATGTATCCAGTAATTGTTATAAAACTACATTTACTACCAAAGTTTAGGAAGAAAATGACAGTAATCTATCACTTTACAATTAGTTGCTCTAAACTGAAGTACAACAGGTTGCCGCTACGGTTACAGCTCGGTGCCGTGATGGTATTAAAAAATATTTTGATGGTATTAAAAAGGTATTAAAAGGTATTAAATTCAACTCTGGAATTTCTGCATATACCCTGGAAACGTTGTTTTCTAGTTGCTTGATTGCTACTTTTGTTGTTATTTAAGTTGTTATTGTTTTCTGAACACTCCCAGCCAAAAGAGGTTTTGATTAATGTTAGTTGAAGACTTAAATGGATTTAACTATGCCAACATGCTGTTCATTTTGTTAAAGATCTCAATCTTTGAAGAGTCATTGTAGATCAATACTACTTAAGGTACTATAATCTACACTGATCTCCCAATCATTTAGGTAGGACCGATTCGATCGTTTCTATTCTAGATCTATTCATTTTGATGAGTCTCGCCATAGACTTCAAAATTTATAGGGAATACCAAATCTTGCGTCGTTCGTCTAAAAGACAACAGACATTTAGACCAAACTAGTTTTCATTTTTATTTTAGTTTAACCTAAACTAAATAATGAATGGAGGAATAGTTTGAAAGAAGAGGCCTTCGTTACAGAAGCCCTCCACATTTCTATAGGTATAGATCCCTATACAGGTAACCCCCGACCTACGACCCCATCGACCTGCGAACCACGGGACCTACGAACATATCATATTTAATAAAAATATGAATTTAAAAAAAAAAAAAAAAAATTTTTTTTTTTTTTTTTTTTTTTGTGTTTAAATGTTCTTAATTTCATGTGTACATCACTTTGTTGCAGCTCTGGTTGTTTTAAAGGCTTTATAAATAATAATTATGATAAAAAAGATCATTTCTGATCATTTTTGAGCAATTTTTGAGCAATCTTGGGCAACAGGAAGTAGGTCTTCAGTTTACACGGTCACAAATTAATGTAGAACACCGGACGCTATTTTAGGTTCAGTCACTGGGGTCTCCGGTCACAAATTAATGTAGAACACCGGACGCCATCTTAGGTTAGCTGCCGAGAGCCGGACGAAGACTGGTGACCAGGATGGCTTCATATGGATTAATTACTAGCTGGAAACGTCTCTGTGAACTTTGTGGATGTCTCAGGCAGCAGCGGATTTATCGCCGATCGTGCCAGGCCGCCGTGCGAACACCTCCGGCCGGCCTGGCTACACCTCCGGCCTGGCTAGCTCCAGAGCTAACACTGGAGCTAACACGGGAGCCGGCCTTTTGAACACTGGTGACCAGGATCGCATCATATGGATTAATTACTAGCTGGAATAGCTCTGTGGACGTCTCAGGCTGGAGCAGCGGCTGGAGCAGCAGCTGCAGATTGATCGCGCCGCCGCTCCAACACTAGCTCATGGCTTGGCTAGCAGAAGCTAGCCAGCTAGCTAACACAGGTCTGGAGCAGCTGCGGTGGCTTGCCGGCCCCCGCGCTGCTTGGCCCGAAAACAATCAACGCATGGCAACCTATGTCGGCTTTGACCATCTCAAAGTAAGAAAATATATTTTTATTTATTCTGTAAATGTGAATAGCAATGTTTAACATTACAGTACACTACTTTACATGCTTAAATGTGTGCGCGCGCTCCGTTAGCATGATAAATAAAGGTTGAATGAATGAATGAATGAATAATTTTTTTTTTTAAATATAATTTTCACCCCCTACCTACGAACGGATCGAGCTGCGAACGGTTCTTAGGTCCCAAACTCGTTCGTAGGTCGGGGGTTCCCTATCTGATTTTTACAGCATTGATCCACCCCTTAATTGGTAATTTTAGCTGATCTAATCCATGATAGCTTACATACCAGGTGCATATAGGTAGGGCCTAATGTAGAATCCCTGTCATAAGCCCACCTAAAACCACATAATTGCATGACACATTGAACCAGGGTGGCACCGACTGGAAGCCATCCAGCCTGCAACCTTCGATGTGGGGACCTGCTAATCCAACGTTGGTCTTCAACCTTCATCCAAGGGCCGCCTCCTCTGCTTCAATCGAGGGATCCCCTCTACATGCTGATTAAAAACCATTCTTGCTGATGAAATCAATAACCCCCATCGTTGTGGATTTACCGTTGTGGATTATAAGACTTTGTTTCCATGGGTTAACAGACTATGTTTTCCAAAGGATTGAAAGCTTACCGCAATGGGATTACCTACGAACAGTATGGAATTTCCAAAAACATTATGGGAGTATAATTTTGAACTTTTTTTGACTTTTTTTTTTCCACTTGCTGGATTACATAGAGGTCAGAGACATTCGGTGGTATCCTTTCGTGTTGGAACTCATCTCCAAGGACAGGCGATGACTTCCAAAAAGGGGGACTGTAGTGATACAGGCCTTCATGCTTGACCTTCAAGTACACCTCTTCACATCTCTCTGAAACTCTCAGTGTTACACCTTCTTGAAGCTCTCAAGGAGACAAGTGGACACCATTTTTGTTACAATTATTTTGAATTAATGGACACCAATTAATCAGATTGAACTTTCTTTTTAATGTGTGTTAATTCAGAATTGATCAACAGTATATTTTTGTCATTTTAATGATGATCTGTTACTTGCATGAGTTTGACCTTCTGGTGGTTTTATTTCTGCAGAACAAGCAGGCTCTGAATCTAAGGCACGAGTCAGGGTAAAAGCTGTTACTTCCTTCTCTGTTTTGTCTGTGAAAGTTAGCCATAATATTCTCTGTGCTCACAAGCGGCCATCTGGCCGATTCTGTAAACAGTTTTCCTGTTGTCCGTCAGAGACATTTCTGCCTATGGGATAAAGTATCCATCCGTTGTTTTGTTAAACCAACCAATAGTCATTGAGGAGGTGGGGAGACCCCGCCTCCCATATTAAAGGGACACTTCCGTTTTAGACTTTAGTGTCGGAGGGAAGAACTTCCTAAGAACTGGTTTTTCCTCTGGAAAAAGCTGGAAACGTTCCGGTCATTGTGTCAATTAGACCCACGTTTCAGCTGAAGTTACAGTAAAGCTTACTGTAACTCACTCACTCATCTTCTGAAAGAATTTGTTTTCTGAAGTTTTATTTTGAAAATCAGTCAGTGCGATTGGCTCTGTTCCTGCCGGGAGAAGCGCGCTTCTTGCTCGTCTGACTCAGCACACACGCGCGGAGGTCATCTGGACGTGAACTGGACAACACAGTCCGTTAGTGTCCACAAAACTTCAACTCTTATCTCCAAGACGTATCGTCAACAGGTAACGAGGCGTTGATTGTGTTCTGAACGTGTGAGAAGCCCAGCTGAGACCTGTATGGGAAAGGTTGCCACCCTGTTTGTTTCAAAATAATCAACTTCAGTTCACTTAGCTTTCAATCTTTAATCTTCCTCCTATTTCTTCTTTTTCATAAGCCATTAATTTGTCAAGTAAATGTGCCAACAGAAAAGTTCCTAACTGTCTGTTTGATTTTAATTTGAATTCTTGTCAACGTAGTTTAGTAGATCAGAGCTAATATCGATACAAATGTTTAATGTACTTTTATGATAATTTCAATAAAAGGTCTATTTTCTGGTGGACCAACATAAATTGAAGTCTCCCGTGAAATTACATTTCTGGCTAATCACTTTAAAGCAACTTAATACCGGAAAAAGGGTGAACTCGCGAAGGAATTTGGATCAGATCAAGTCTGCTCCATTTTCTTTAAAGTATAGGTAAGTCAGTAAACTGACCAATAACTCCTATATTATTACATCTGCTACGTGTTGACTGTTGAAACCTTCTCCCTGTCTCAGGTTGTACATCACGCTGCTGCATTCTTTCCATCATGTTTTGTAACATTTCGACCATCTGACTGAGCAGCTCGTTCTCCGACTGCTGAAGGTTTTGTGACACTGCTGGTGTGGAATTGCAGGCAGAAGAGCAGCCAGGAACACCTGCTGAAGATATACTGGACCGTTCAGAGGTATGGCAGCAGTCTGGCTCTTCAATTGGGCAGTGCTAACAGCTCTGTTACTAGCCCTCAACTCTCTCTGGTAATCATTGATTCTCAGCTGAACCTCACGAGTGGTCCACTCATGGATGGGCTTACACTTCAGAGTGTAGGATAACTCAGGGTCAGGGCAATATTTTACAAACATGACAGCCACTTCATCATATAGGGTTTCTGTTGTCTTTCCTTGTCTTTGTAGGCCCTCGAGAGCCAGCTCAGCAGCTTTATTGAGCCTAATCCAGTAATCCACTGGGTTTTCTCTTGATCTGGGAAGTGTTGCGTAAAAATCAGCAAGAGGGAGACATGAAGAAGCATCACTAAAATAGTGCAGGAGGACACTGTAGATCAGCTCAGTCTTTTCTGTTACGTCGAGGCCTGGATCACTACGCATAGAAATCCGTACAACATCTCTGGCTTTACCCATAAGATGACTTACAATCTCATCAGCCTGTTGTACAGAGATGTTCTGCTTTTTGAGGTAAGTTTTAACCATTTCAATCCACTCCTGAACTGAACATTTGTCAGTACCATCACCTCTGTAAGACTGAAGTTCCTTAATTGGTTTGATATGGAATCAAGGAATCAAGGAATCAAGGAGTTTTATTAACATTGCATCAATTTTCACCGATTACAACGTAAGTATGTAGTTGCAGGCATCCAGAAGAGAAATGAGTGCAAAAGCTGCAGCAAAACAAAGCACATTACATGTTTTATCAACACACGATATGTTTTATCAACACACGACATGTTTATTCAACACATTGATATGCTCTTAGCGCGGCCAGGCCCAATCTGTCTCCAGATGAAGGTCAAAAGCAGGAAAAACAGGCAGAAACACTGGGATTCACAGCATTGATATTAAAAAAAGATGAATCACATTTTGTCTTCAAGACACCGCGTGATTCAGTAAAAACCATATCAGAGCACATTTAGGTACAATAACAAAGGAAATACGGCAGGCAAGGAGATTGGGTCTATGATTAATTTCAGACAAACACAAAGTTCAGCAGGTGTGCAGCTGGGTGTTATCTGAAGCTTCACAGAAATCTCTGGGGAGGGGGAGGGGGGGGGGCTCTTCAGCTCCTCACTCTGGGAGAATGGATTCCCACAGCCCGCTTTTCAAGGACATGTGCAGAAGCCAGATAATGTTCTTGTTTGTTATCCAAATAGACCACAGTGTTCTTTTCCACTGCCGCCTCCAAGTCTGTGGGTGCTGTTTCATGGCCGAAAGAAATCCAAATATGTGGTTCTGCTCTGCCCCGCTTTCATGAGCTTCCACCTGTCCCTTGATCGATCCTGGGTGGCTGCAAACAAGTCCCAAAACGGACAGCAGGTGCACGGTGGTCCACCACTGCACCAATCGTGCGATTGAGCTCATACAGCAGCTGGGATGAGGAGCCCACGACCCGGTTCAGAGAATTTTGCTGATCAGGCAGTCCCGACAGCGCTCTGATAGCCGCCGAAGCCTCCCTCAGCTTCCGATAACAAACAACTCCGGTTACGCCAAAAAACAGAGCAGTTGCTACCAATAATCCAATAATCCACAAATCCTCCACGTCTTCGACACTCAGAACGGACAGACACATGGGCTGCCACTGACCCCACGAGTCCAGCACGTATCCAGCCGCGTGTGTGTCGGAGGGACAGACAGCTTCTCCTGACACGGTCCGCTTCGTGGAAAAAATCTTATCCATTGAAGAAACAGCCCAATTGATTAATTCCATATTGGTTCGAGTGAGCGCTGAAGGGTCGCAGACGAGACGAAAAGCAAGCAGGGAGTAGGAAAAACTTAGGGAGGGAAGAGCAGAAAGATATGCGACCTGCCTTGCCGAGTGCCGGAAGAAGAATGGACTGTTACATTTGGAATATCATGTCTACTTGAACCACTCAGGTCAGTAGAACCAGTCTGATGACAACCAGTCATATTTACAACACCAGTAGATATCAGTTTTGTCACAATAGATTTACCAATCTGGGCTCCTAATTGACCTACAATTTCAGTAAGACTGTTAACATCAATATTACTGTTAGGTGTAGAAGCACGGGGGCCCTCGTTCACATTCATAGCAAAAGGGGTACAACCTGGGGTCTGACTTAAATTCACAGAACCTCCTACTACAGTGGATTGATCTATGTTCCTTTTACTGGCAAGAGAACTAAGCCAGACATCCCTACATTTAGGTAACATAGGTGTATTGAAGGAATCCATAAAAAAAACGTTCAAAATATTAATGTACTTGCGTTGTGCTTTAACTTCGAATGACCAGTTTACTATTAAAACTAGAGGTAAAGCTTTCAATTTTTCTGTCCTTTATATCACCAACCACACAGTAAAATTGGGAGCGTAGAACAGGAGAACTGCACAGTTGGTGCCCACCTTTGCACGCTCCTTACCTCCACAGAGAGAAACCTGGTCTTGACCCTTCTGCCTGTGCAAATTACAGACCAATATCAAGACCCCCCTTTATGTCCAAAATCCTCGAAAAACTCTTTTCTATTCAGTTAAATCAGTTCTTAACTGAAAGCAAAGTCTTTGATGTTTTTCAGTCCGGTTTCAAACAGCTTCACAGCACGGAAACGGCTTTGGTCAAGGTTTTCAATGATATTCTTGTATCAAATGATTCTGGTCAGTTTGTGGTACTTGTACTCCTTGTCCTTCAGAGAGTCAGAGTCAGAGAGTCTTTATTGTCATTTGCACCGCATGTGGTACATGTGATGAAAACGAGATTTTGTACACAGGGTCCCAGTTACATCCTACATCAAAAAGTGAGAGTGTAGTGGAACACCTCATCTCTGATATTTTAGGCTTGACCTTTAAGTACACCTCTCCGCATCTTTTTGAAACTCTAAGTGGTACACTTTCTTGAAGCACTTAAGGACACAAGTTGACACCATTTTTGTTACAATTATTTTGAATTAATGGACACCAGTTAATCAGATTGAACTTTCTTTTTAATGTGTGTTAATTCAGAATTGATCAACAGTATATTTTTGTCATTCTAATGATGATCTGTTATTTGCATGAGTTTGAGTCTTCTGCTGGTTTATTTCTGCAGAACAAGCAGGTTTTGATATTATGGCACAGTTCAGGGTAAACTTTTAACTTGCAACTTCCTTCTCCGTTTTGTCTGTGAAAGTTAGCCATAATATTCTCTGTGCTCACAAGCAGTCCACCTGGCCGCTTATGTAAACAGTTTTCCTGTTGTCCTTCAGAGACCATTCTGCCTATGGGATGAAATATCTATCCGTTATTTTGTTAAACCAACCAATAAGCCATTCAAGAGGTGGGGAGACCCCGCCTCCCATCTTAAAGGGACACTTCCTGTTGATTCTTAGAGTAAAAAGGGAACCACGAGCTCAACCACAGTGAGTTCTCTGGGAGAATGAAAGATGCATAGACGTCTTTCTCCAAGCTGTTGTACGTCCGGCCATCAGTCAAAGGCCCACGTCTTCAGCGAGGCTTAAACAGCACGTCAGCTGTTAGTCATCTGAGGATCACTGCTCCAAGCTGTGAACACTTTTTCTGGAAGTTATCTTGAAACCAAACCGGAGCTGATAACATTACTCTGGGAGGCTGAAGCAGACCTCACGAGACCGTGGCAGGATGAAAGTAGTCGCCTATAAAACGTAGCAAGGCATGCGCGTCTGGCTTGACTAATTTACTGGAGTCGAGATAAGAAAATCTTCACAAAGGTAAACGTCGTTTCATCACGGTACGGATGTCCAGCCGAAACCGAACAGAGGATGAGCCACTCTGGTTAAACATCTCAAGATAAGATTCAACCATTTCCTTTCTTTAATCTTCCTCCTTAACTCCTTATGTTTATTTCTAAATGTAAACTGTAAGTTTGTGCCACAGAAATAAGTTAATATAAGACCCATTAACTTGTGTTCTGTTGTCTTATGTTTTAATCTGCTGAAAAGTTAGTTATAAGTTGTGATCGATCAATCTATGTAAATATGTTGTGATTGTAATTTGATGATTTTGTTATTAAATGACTCTGCCTTTGGTAGGTCAACATAATAACGTTTCCTGTCAAGTTACATTACATTCACTGAGCCACAGATTTATTGATTTAATCTGAAAAAGTTGAGAACCCGTATAACTGATGATAAATTTGTGTCAGTCTAAACCTGCTCAAATCTATCATCTAAATTATAGATAAGTCAGCAAACTGACGTATTTATCATATTATTACAAGAGGAAATACATTAATAACATCTAGGATCTGACTATGGAGGAACATCAACTAGAAATGCACTAAGCACTAATGTAATAGAAAAACATAATTATAAAAAGCAGCACGAACATGAGTCAGTATGAGTAGATGAACACAGCAACAAGAAAACAGACCAGCATCAGCATGTTGTGATATTTTGCAGTGATTATTCTTATTATTTATTTATTCATGAGTCTAACAGCCTCAGGGTAGAAGCTGTTCCTCAGTCTAGTGGTTCTACATTTGATGCTTCTCAGCCTCCGTCCTGAGGGGATTGGGGCAAAGAGTGTGTGTGCTGGATGAGTAGGGTCTTTCATGATACAGGTGGCTCTTTTCCTGCATCTGGAGGTGTAAATGGGCAGCACGGTGGCACAACTGGTAGAGCTGCTGCCTCTCAGCGAGAAGGTTGCCGGTTCAAATCCCGGTCCGGGGCCTTTCTGGGTGGAGTTTGCATGTTCTCCCCGTGCATGCGTGGGTTTCCTCCGGGTACTCCGGTTTCCTCCCACAGACCAAAAAACATGCTTGTTAGGCTGATTGGTGACTCTAAATTGACCCTAGGTGTGAGTGTGAGAGTGGATGGTTGTTTGGTGTGAGTGAGACAGGTCCCTCTTGTAAATGAGTCCCCGTGACTCAACGAGGCTAGCCTGTATAAATAAAGGTTGAATGAAAAAAAAAAAATGTCTGTGATGGTGGGGAGACTGACTCCAACAGACTTCTGTGCAGCCTTCACCACTCTCTGCAGTGCTTTTCTTTCTGCAGCTGTGCAGCCTCCATGCCACACGTTGATGCTGGAGCACAGGATGCTCTCCACTGCACACCTGTAGAAGGAGGTGAGGACTGAGCTACTCAGACCAGCTCGTCTCAGCCGTCTGAGGAAGTAGAGTCTCTGATGACCTTTCTTGATCAGGCTGGTGGTGTTGTTGGTCCAGCTGAGGTTGTCATTCATGTGTACACCCAAGTACTTGTAGCTGGAGACCACTTCCACCGCAGATCCACTTATGTTCAGTGGGGTGTGGGTTTGTTTGTTCCTTCTGAAGTCCACAATCATCTCCTTTGTCTTCTTCACATTCATGTGAAGGTTATTCTCTTTGCACCAGCTCTCCAGGTGTTCCACCTCCTGCCTGTAGCTGGACTCATCACTGTTTGTGATGCATCCCACCACAGCTGTATCATCTGCAAACTTTACAATATGACAGCCCGGATGGGTAGCTGCACAATCATATGTGAGCAGAGTGAACAGGAGAGGGCTCAGCACACATCCTTGAGGGGAGCCAGTGCTGAGGGTTATGGTGGAGGAGGAGAAGTTGTGGATCTTCACGGACTGTGGTCTGTTTGTTAGAAAGTCTAGTACCCAGTTACAGATGGAGGGGCTTAGTCCAAGTGTGGATAGTTTGTCCATCAGAGTTTGGGGATCATGATGTTGAAGGCAGATGTAAAGTCCACAAAGAGCATACGGACGTAGGAGTCCTTCTGATCCAGGTGGGTGAGAGCAGTGTGGACCACAGAAGAGATTGCGTCTTCTGTTGATCGGTTCTCACGTTATGCATACTGATGAGGGTCCTCATCAATGTTGATGGATGTTTTGATGTGGGTCATGACCAGTTTCTCAAAGCATTTTGCGACTATTGGGGTGAGGGTTATCGGCCGATAGTCATTCAGACCAGTCACTGTGGAGCTTTTTGGGACTGGGATGATGGTGGCGGAAAAAAAGCAAAGTCTGAAAGCAAAGTCTTTGAGGTTTTTCAGTCCAGTTTCAAACAGCTTCACAGCACGGAAACGGCTTTGGTCAAGGTTTTCAATGATATTCTTGTATCAAATGATTCTGGTCAGTTTGTGGTACTTGTACTCCTTGACCTTACCGCTGCTTTTGATACCGTCGACCACAGTATCCTGTTATCACGGCTCAAACACTGGGTCGGGATCACAGGTGCTGCATTAGACTGGTTCCGCTCATACCTCGCTGACAGAAGTTTTTGTGTTAAGGTCGGGAACAGTGTATCCCCTTCAGTGTCTCTTTCCTGCGGGGTCCCACAGGGCTCTATTCTCGGTCCACTTCTTTTCACGCTCTACATGCTCCCACTGGGGACCATCCTAAGAAAACATGGAATTTCGTTCCATTGTTACGCGGATGATTGCCAGATATACCTGCCACTGAAACCAGCAAATACAGGCTCCCTCCACTCTCTCCTAAAATGTCTGGATGACATTAAGACTTGGATGGCTTCAAACTTCCTAAGTTTTAATGACCAGAAGACTGAAGTCATCATCTTCAGCCCTAGCTCAGCTGCCGCCTCTGATCACATGAACTTGGACTCCCTCAAGCCCTATCTCAAACACTCTGTAAAAAATCTTGGGATGGTTTTCGATTCGGACCTTAAGTTCGATAAACAGATCAGTTCCGTTCTCCAGAAGAGCTTCTTCCAACTGCGGCAGGTAGCTAAACTCAAGTCGGTGCTGTCCAGACCTGATCTTGAGACACTAATCCATGCATTCATCACAACCCGCCTGGATTATTGTAATGCACTGTATGCTGGGATCAGTCAGGCCTCCTTCTCATGCCTCCAACTCGTCCAAAATGCAGCAGCTCGGCTTTTAACCGGTACACGTAGGTTTGAGCACATTACACCTGTTCTCTCCTCCCTGCACTGGCTCCCCGTGCGAACTAGAGTCGACTTTAAAATCCTGTTGTTGACCTACAAATGCCTAAATGGCCTCGCTCCCCTCTACCTCTCCGAGGTGCTGGAACCATATGTTCCACCGCGGGCCCTGAGATCATCTGATCAGATGCTCTTGGCAGTTCCAAAAACACGACTGAAGCTCGGTGGAGATCGGGCGTTTTCAGTCACCGGCCCCAAACTCTGGAACAACCTGCCCCCCCAACATTAGATCCTCCTTTCACATGTTCAAATCCCTGCTAAAAACCCATCTTTTCTCTCTGGCGTTTCATACTGTGTGAACTGACTTGGTGTATATATTTTTTACTGTGTTTTCATTTTAATATTGTTCTTATACATTTTTATTATACTTTTACTGCTGTTAATATCATAATTGTTACTATTGGTGTGTGATACTGTTCTGTAATTTTTTTGAACCTCTTTTATGTTGTGTGTGTGAAGCACCTTGATAACAGTTAATCTGTTTTAACTGTGCTATATAAATAAAATTGACTTGACTTGACAGTGCTGTGCAGCAAAGTGAGGGAAACGGAGCACAGGAGGAGCCAAGTGCACACATAATTTCCTCTTCGATACATTTCAAAATAAAAGACCTCAATAAAATAAAATTCACAAACATGAATACAGTGGAGTAACTGATTATTTTTAGAGTATATTTTTAACTCCGTTACACCTAATTGTGACATAGTGTGCCCTATTTATTTGGGAAAGCAAGTTGTCTGTGTTTACATGTTAGAAGGATGCTTGTCATTTTTGTTTGTTTGTTTGTTTGTTGTTGTTGATTTACAAAAACAGACCAGTCCCTTCTTGTGGTGCAGAGTCAAACTACAGCACGCAGGGTCAAAATTGGAAAAATATGATTTTTTTTGTGT
Source organism: Garcialebias charrua (assembly GCA_038048925.1). Taxonomy (NCBI): domain Eukaryota; kingdom Metazoa; phylum Chordata; class Actinopteri; order Cyprinodontiformes; family Rivulidae; genus Garcialebias; species Garcialebias charrua. Next base: position 18,540 of record JBBPBX010068835.1, read on the forward strand.
GTACACTGTTGATAAATGTAATTCCCTCAAAGTTCAAGTTGTGTAAAATTCATCGGGCCTAAATGCTGCCTTGACTAATAGAATATGTTTGATTAGTATTGCAGTCACTTGACGTTGGAGATTGTTCCACGTCAACCAACACAGCGTTACACGTTCTCGGTCATGTGCTCATTCAGTTTGCACTACTTCTCATATTTGCACTAATGTTTGTATTACATTACTGCCTATAGTCATACTACTGTTTACATTCACTGTTTACATTTATTAATACGGTTTACATTTATTACTACTGCTTTACATTTATTACTACTGTTTACATTTACACTACTTTTATCTACACTACTGCTGATACATATACAGTATTCTCTGACTAGCCTTATCTAAGGATGCCAAATGTGCCTTATGTGCCTCACTGCATATGCCACTTTGCCTCTATACCAACATCAACTACCTCATACATATACTGTGTACATTAACTTA
>JBBPBX010068836.1:0-19019 GCA_038048925.1 Garcialebias charrua
GAGGGTGAACAGATCACCCTCGGATTGGGACTCTGGACGCTGTGGTCAACATCTGAGGTCAGAGCTTGGATCAGAGGAAAAAGTCCCGAATTAGATCACTTGGAACAGAGTCGCCCTTATAGACTGAAGGCTGCAGAAATTACAATGTGAGCCTGAAGTGAAAATATTTGTCAATTCTTATCTGACTCCCTTGGAAACAGCCTTGAAAAAGGCTGGATATCTAATTTCTCCTGAGATGTGCTCTACTGTGGACGAAACAGCTGCTCTTGTCTTGTGTGCTACCCCTCCCCCCCCCGGAGAACTTTTCTATGAGCGTTATCGGAGGCCGGCTGGTCAGACTGTCGCTATCAGGAATGTCTCATGGACAGAAACCTCCCTGCCTCAGTCTCAACATGCAACGTGTAACTGTCTTAAATGTGCTTATTGGTATAGTTTTTACTGTGTCATGCGGTGTCTTGGCGGACAAAATGTGATACATTTTTTTAATACCAACGCTATGACCCTCATGGTACTTTTCTTTTTTCACACCTTTGACCTTCATCCCGATCCCGACACGGATGAGAGAGGCCGCGCTGAAGAACATGTCATCTGTTCTGAATAAGCAGCAGCTTTACACACTCACCCTATCTTCAGGATGACTGTGTGTGGTGGATGCTTCTACCACCACCACATCGTGTTAGTATTTATTTAATTATTATTTTATATATTTTCTGATGGGTGCACACTTTAGTTAATGTTTGTCTGAATGGTTTACTAACACTTGTTCTTCTGTTTTGAGGTGCTGCAAATGCAGATCAGCTGGAGGAGGAAGCCTGGAACATACCACTTTTCTAAAAGACTGAGGGGAGAGGGAACTTTATTTGTTAAACTTGGCTTTAGTTAGGTTTGACACTTTAATATTCACTTATTGTTTGTGCTAAGCTAGTTGAGTTTTGCTTTATTTGTTTCAAATGCTGTATTTAGCTAATTTGTATTTTCTGTTCCCTTTATTATGTTGTGCCTCCCTCATGTGGCAGAATTGGGTTACTCCGGCCCTATTTAAGCAGCCCTTTGTTCTTTGTTAGCAGGTCAGTTTTGTTAGAGTTCAGTTGACCTCATTTAAGTTGGGCCCAAATTTGTTATTTATCTTTTGATTAATTTTTCATTGACATTTGATTCTTTGTTAGCCATTTTTTGACCTATTAAATTGAAATTTTTGGCTGATTTTTGAACACCTTTGTCCTTATTTAAGTCTGGTCCCCTCACACTGTGCATACATAATCACGCTGTATTGGTGAAAACTGGTGCAATGTTAATAAAAGCTCTTTGAATCTTTGAATATACAGTATATATATTCATTCATTCATTCATTCAACCTTTATTTAGTCAGGTAAATCTTTTGAACCTCATGGGCTCATTTACGAAAGCGACCTGCTAAAACTAAAGAACAATGAACAGCAATGGTAGAATTTCCTTAAACAATAAACAAACAAACAATAAACAATAGAAAACAAAAGAGAGAGAAAAAAAAATATATATATTTTTTTAACAAAGTATCAAAAAACTAGCAAAACATTATAAGGTATATGTATAAAATCAAAGACAGGAACAAATCTGCATTGGTTTTTGCCAGGATTCCAACAGATTCTGAAAACCATTTAGAGAAGTCAAGGTCGAGAGCTTCAGATCTTTTTGTAAGATATTCCATGAAGCAGGAGCGGAGTAGGAGAAGGCCCTTTTTCCAAGTTCAGTCCTCACTGACGGAACACTGCAGGTAATCATGTCCTGAGAGCGCACGCTGTAGCTGCACTCACGCAAAGACATGTAGGAGGAGATGTATGAGGGCAGCAGACCAAGAAGTGATTTAAAGATGAAAATGTACCAGTGGAAGAGTCTGCGTGAGGTTAATGATGTCCAGTTAACCAGTGAATACAGGGTGCAGTGGTGGGTACGATAATCACAACCAGTTATGAATCTTAGTGCACCATGATAGACAACATCCAACATCCGCAGGGTGCTTGTAGGAGCATTCATGTAGAGAATGTCACCGTAATCAATGGAGGGAAGGAAAGTCACAGATACAAGGCGTTTCCTAACATTCAGTGATAGACATGATCTGTTTCTGAAAAAGAAACCCAGTTTAACTTTCAGTTTCTTCACTAGGTTTTCCACGTGGAGTTTAAAAGAGAGATGTGAATCGATCAGGATACCCAGATATTTATAGGAATCAACAAACTCAATAGGGACACCATTTGAAGATAAAATCAGAGGAGGATCTGCTGGAACCGCCTTCCTATTTGAAAAAAACATCCCTTTTGTTTTATCAGCATTTAGGACAAGTTTGAGACGGAACAAATCTGACTGGATGATGTCAAAAGCGGATTGCAGTAACTGGAAAGCCTTAGCTACTGTTTTAGCTCGGCAATAAACAACTGTATCATCAGCATAGAAATGTAAGGATGCATCAGGGATGCAGTGACCTACATTAGCTATGTAGATTGTAAAGAGAGTGGGTCCTAAAACTGAGCCTTGTGGTACACCATTTTTAACTGTTAAATAGCTGGAAAAAGTACCGTTATGTTGAACACATTGCCTCCGATTGGAAAGATAGTTAGAAAACCAACCGATGGTGTGATCAGAGAAACCGATTTCTGAGAGCTTATGACACAGGATGTTATGATCCACAGTGTCAAAAGCTTTAGACAGGTCTAAGAAAAGTGCAGCACAATAGTCCTTAGCATCCAATGCTTCAACAACATCATTCAGAACCTTCAGAGAAGCAGTTGTTGTGCTGTGTTTTTTCCTGAAACCAGATTGATGAAGAGGTAAGATGTTAAATGAGTCCAGATAGTTTTTGATCTGAGAGTTTATCAGTTTTTCTAGAACCTTGGCTAAGATGCAGAGTTTAGAGATCGGTCGATAATTGTTCAATGAGGTGGGGTCACCTCCCTTCAGCAAAGGAAGAACAAAGGCTGTTTTCCAAGCATCCGGAATGGTGTTTTGGCTTATGGACAGATTAAAGATGTGGGTCACAGGGACTGTGATGATATGAGCAGCCAGCCTTAAGAAGTAAGGTGGAAGTTCATCTGGACCTGCAGATTTTTTAGGATCAAGATCATTTAACAGTTTATTTACCTCACTGACTGAGAACGGAGAAAAAGAGAAGGTGTGATTAACAGATGGTTGACTTGTAGGAGGGATTTGATTTGTAGAAGTTTGATTATTAGATAAAGTGGCTGATTTTCCGTTTGTAACTGTGTCAAATAATGAACTAGAAGCAACAAAATGTTTATTGAAACAGTTCAGGATCTCGTGCTTATTTGACACAGGAACAGAGTCAACAAGAAATTGTGATGGGAGGTCAGATGATTGGGGGGTGCCTGAGAGAGATTTGATGGTTTTCCAGAATTTTTTAGGATCGTTTAGATTTTTGGAGGTCTGAGATAAGAAGTAGTTACGTTTTGCGGCTTTGATGGCAGTTGTACATTTATTCCTTAGCTGCCGAAATTTCAACCAATCAGTGTCTGAGTGTGATTTTCTTGCTGCGGCCCAAAGATGATCTCTCCAGTGCAGGAGATCAGCTAGTTCAGGAGTAAACCAGGGGCTGTCACGGCTCTTTATCCTGAACTGCCGGAAAGGTGCGTGTTTGTTTACAAAGAGAATGAAACTATCGTGAAAATAGTTCCAAGCGGTGTTCACGTCATTGATTTGTAGGATACGTTGCCAATCAAAGAGGGATAGATCCCAAAGGAATGACTGTTCACTGAAACGTTTCAAATCCCTTTTTTGAATTATTCTGGGCTTAGCAGGTGGAAGTTTAGTAGATCTAAGAGCTGCTATTACGGAATGATCACTCAAAACGTTGGCAAATACACCTATACCAGGAAATTTGTGAGGTGCATTTGTGAAAAACAGATCTAAGATAGAAGATTTTTCGGGACATTTTATGTTTGGTCTGGTAGGAGAATCGATAAGTTGTGTTAGATTGAGAGATAGGCAACATTCCTTGAATTTATCACAGAGGGGGGTCGACTTATTCCAATCAATGTTGAAATCTCCAGCCAAAACAATCTCATTGTGTTTTAAATTTCCTATGAATTCAGTCAGGGAGGACAGAGCTTCAGGTGTTGCGGAGGGGGGACGATAACAACCAACAACAGTTAAGGGCTGACCTCCTTTCAAAGTGATGTTCACAGCTAAAGCCTCAAACTGGTTTGCGATTGTTTTTTTAGATGCAATCCTGGCAGCCAAAGAATCTCTGATGTAAATAGCGACTCCACCTCCCCTTGTATTACGATCACAACGATAGATCTTAAATTCATTGATTGCCAAGTCATTTTTCAAAACAGAATTGTTGAGCCAAGTTTCAGAGATAACGATCACATCTGCCCCAGAAGAAGTGATTAGGATTTTCAATTCATCAAGTTTTTTTAGAAGGCTACGAGCGTTTACATGCAGAAAACGGAGACCTGAAATATTTTTAAACTCATTAGGTGTACAGTAGTTAGTGATTGGCCCTGGGTTTGGCTGAATCCCTGAGATCAATAACAACATTAATATCAGACATTTACTTGACTTCTTTGTCAGTGATGTGTAATTACAGGAGTTAACAGTGTGACATTTTGCCCCCATAATTGAACCATGTGAAACATTAATGAAGATACGATCATTCAGAGCCCAAAAACAATGAAAGTCGCAGTGATGGGCAGATCCAGATGAGTTGATAAGATTTAGTGATTCCAGGTAGTCTGAGAACTGAAAATAATGACAGTAATATGAATGATGCAGAAAAGTCTCTGACCATAAAGCGTCACAATTTAAGTGTGCAAACAGTTCCTTTGAGGAGGCCCAACTACAGTTTGTGTGATAGAGTGTGATGCCCCCCTGTGAATATGAATGGAAGTCTCTGACCATAAAGCATCACAATTTAAGTGTGCAAACAGTTCCTTTGAGGAGGCCCAACTACAGTTTGTGTGATAGAGTGTGATGCCCCCCTGTGAATATGAATGGATGGTCCTGGTTAACACAAGCTGGATCCAGAATCAACGGGTAGAAACAAGCAGTTTGCAGCAAACAGCAGAGTGTGATGCCAGAAATGCCTCTTAAAATTAAAGGCATGATTGTAGCCTGTATCAGGACAGCAAAGGGACAACAGCGTGAACAGCACCAAACAACAGCAACAGCAGCTCCTGATCCTCAGCGGCGCACGATTCTCTCTGCCCGTCTGATCCACAAGTAGCTCCCCAACAGTGTGGAACAGGCACCAAACAGCGACGATCCTGATCCTCCGCGCTTCACTCTCCGCTCGTCTGATCCACAAACAGCTCTCTTCCGCGCTTCACTTTCTGCTCGTCTGATCCACAAACAGCTCTCGGTGTGAAAACAGGCACCAAACAGCGACGATCCAGATCCTCCGCGCTTCACTCTCCGCTCGTTTGATCCACAAACAGCCCACAACAACGAAATGAGGCTCTTTAAAGTTATCTGCAGCAGGTAAGATGTTTATTGTTGAGCTCACAACAACAAATGAGGTTCTTTAAAAAAAGAAAGAAAAAAAAGCCATCTCCAGAAAAAAACACAGCAAGTCCAGAGGGGCTAAAGCCCAACAGAACCTCTCAGCTCCAGAATTATTTCAGCAGTAGTTCAAACTGAAGCCTAACAGAACCTCTCAGCTCCAGAATTTTTTCAGCAGCAGTTCAAACATCCGCACGTCCCTCAGATGAACGCGCGTGAGAGCGCAGAGAGAGCGAGAGCGCAGCTCCAGTCGGGTCCAGTCAGCTGCAAGCACACGCGCGCAGATGGGCTCAGGTTCCACGGAGGTGAAACAGACTTAATGTGGACTTAATGTAGGTGATGTCCCCACAGCCAGTTCGGTTCGGTTCTGGTCCAGTCAAAAACACCTCCCCCACGCTCACGCACCAGGTACGCTTTCTTCCCCCCACGCCACGAGGTCAACAAAGGACAGCAGAAAAAATCAGCAAAAGTAAAAAACTTCCCTGCTAATGTTGTTGAAAACCAGGAGAAACCACAGGAGAACCGCAGATCCAGGTGGAACGTTCAAACGGAGTCCAGTGAGTGGCAGAAGAAACACCGGGTCTTCGTGGGCGGCTCTCCGGCTTTAGGGCTCACCTGGCCGGGCAAGAATGACCGATGGGGTGAGCTCCCGAACCTGGTCCGACAGAATTTTTTTGAACGGTCCCGTCTGGCTCTCTGAGTTACTGAACACCGAATTCAGATGGAAGATGGACCAGCTTTGGTCCAATTTGAAAAAACGGGTCAGTTAGATGATAAAAGACCTTCAGAGAGGCCAGAGGTGCTGCCGCTCCTGACCTCGCCGGAACCGGAAGTGAACACACACCCTACGGTCCCCCTTTTTGAATAGGGGAACCACCACCCCAGTCTGCCAATCCAAGGGAACTGCCCCCGATGTCCACGCGATATTGCAGAGTCGCGTAAGCCAACACAACCCCACAACATCCAGAGCCCTAAGGAACTCAGGACGAATCTCATCCACCCCGGAGCCTTGCCACCGCGGAGCTTTTTAACCACCTCGGCGACCTCAGCACCAGAGATTGGAGAGCCCGACCCAAAGTCCCCAGGCTCCGCTTCCTCAGTGGAAGACGTGCCAGTAGGATTGAGGAGGTCTTCGAAGTACTCCGCCCACCGACTCACAACATCCCGAGTTGAGGTCAACAGCACGCCATCCCCACCATAAATGGTGTTGGTCGCGTACCGCTTTCCCCCCCTGAGACGTCGGATGGTGGACCAGAATCGCCTCGAAGCCGTACGGAAGTCATTCTCCATGGCCTCTCCGAACTCCTCCCACGCCCGAGTTTTTGCCTCAGCAACCACCCGAGCCGCATGCCGCTTGGACTGCCGGTACCTATCTGCTGCTTCCGGGGTCCCACAGGCCAAAAAGGCCCAATAGGACTCCTTCTTCAGCTTGACAGCATCCCTCACCGCCGGTGTCCACCACCGGGTTCGAGGGTTGCCACCACGACAGGCACCAACAACCTTGCGGCCACAACTCCGATAAGCTGCCTCGACAATAGAGGCGCGGAACATGGCCCACTCGGGCTCAATGTCCCCCGCCTCCCTCGGAACGTGTTCAAAGCTCTCCCGGAGGTGGGAGTTAAAGCTCCGTCTTACGGGAGACTCTGCCAGACGTTCCCAGCAGACCCTCACAATACGTTTGGGTCTGCCAGGTCTGACCGGCATCCTCCCCCACCATCGGAGCCAACTCACCACCAGGTAGTGGTCAGTTGACAGCTCCGCCCCTCTCTTCACCCGAGTGTCCAGGACATGCGGCCGCAGATCAGATGAGACGACAACAAAGTCGATCATCGAACTGCGACCTAGGGTGTCCTGGTGCCAAGAGCACATATGGACACCCTTATGCCTGAACATGGTGTTCGTTATGGACAATCCATGACGAGCACAGAAGTCCAACAACAGAACACCACTCGGGTTCAGATCAGGGGGGCCGTTCCTCCCAACCACACCCCTCCAGGTCTCACTGTCATTGCCCACGTGAGCGTTGAAGTCCCCCAGCAGAACAAGGGAGTCCCCAGGAGGCGCACCCTCCAATACCCCCTCCAAGGACTCCAAAAAGGGTGGGTAATCTGCGCTGCCGTTCGGCGCATAGGCACAAACAACAGTCAGAGCCCGTCCCCCCACACGTAGGCGAAGGGAGGCTACCCTCTCGTTCACCGGGGTGAACCCCAACGTACAGGCACCGAGATGGGGGGCAACAAGTATGCCCACTCCTGCTCGGCGCCTCTCACCAGGGGCAACTCCAGAGTGGAAGAGTGTCCAACCCCTCTCAAGGAAACTGGTTCCAGAGCCAGAGCCATGCGTTGAGGTGAGTCCGACTATTTCTAGCCGGAACCTCTCAACCTCACACACTAGCTCAGGCTCCTTCCCCACCAGAGAGGTGACATTCCATGTCCCAATGGCCAGCTTCTGTAGCCGAGGATCAGACCGCCAGGGTCCCCGCCCTCGGCCACCACCCATTCCACAATGCACCCGACCCCTTTGGCCCCTCCCACAGGTGGTGAGCCCATGGGAAGGGGGACCCACGTCTCCTCTTCGGGCTGTGCCCGGCCGAGCTCCATGGGTGAAAGCCCGGCCACCAGGCGCTCGCCAACGTGCCCCTCCTCCGGGCCTGGCTCCAGAGTGGGGCCCCGGTGACCCGCGTCCGGGCGAGGGAACATTGTTTCCATTTATATTACTCATCATAAGGGGTCTTGTGGGCTGCGCTTTGTCTCGTCCCTCACCTAGGACCTGTCTGCCTTGGGTGACCCTACTAGGGGCATAAAGCCCCTGACAGCATAGCTCCTAGGATCATTGGGACACTCAAACCCCTCCACCACGGTAAGGTGGCAGCCCAGGGAGGGGCTCTGCTTTGTATTTACAATAAAGTACAAAATAAACCAGTACTAGACTACAGAAGTATTGTTTATAACTCAGCTTCAGATACAACTTTAGAAAAATTTAACATTCAAATCAGACATTAAGAATGATTACAGGTGCCTTTAAACAACACATACAGGATGAAGATTAGTAGAAATGGGAGAACCAGCACTGAACACCAGAATGGACCAGTTGGCTCTAAACTACTGGACAAATGTAAAAGGTCCTGAACAGAAGCATCCGACACAAGAAGTGTTCAAACCATACTGGGAAAAGACAAGAACCATTTCAAAAGCTTTGGTTGGACCATAAATCAGAAAACTACAGAAATTCACATCAATAATATTAATGTGAGCCCAACAGAACCAGAACCAGTCATACAACCATGGATACTCACAGACCCAATAGTAGATCTGAAATTATTAGGAAAGAAAGGAAATTAAAAATATATTCAAATACAGTTATAGAATACATTAATCAATAATATGGATTCATTAAATGAAATAGATATAAAACTCAGTCGAGCAGAAATAAAAAGCATCATAAAGGAAAAAATGAGTGAAAGATGGAAAAACAACAGGAAGAAGAAAGAAAAGGTCGATGGTTTTATAGAATTCAACAACAAACAGGAGAAATGAGGAGATCTGAAAGAAACAGGAGGAGGAAACATCACATCACGTCTCAGATTTGGACACACAGGATTGAACAGAACATTATTCATAACAGGGAAGCATCATAAATGTGACTACTGTGGAGAAGATGAGACCATAGAGCATGAGTTATTGAACTGACAGAAATACAGACATGGTAAATGGTAAATGGAGCTTATTTATATAGCGCTTTCCAGCCCCCTGTGAGGAGCCCCAAAGCGCTTTACAATACCAGCCATCCACCCATTCATTCAGACATTCATGGTAGTGGTAGCCTGCCTTGCAAGGCGCCATCCAGACCTACCGGGAGCATGAAATAAGTCAACTGATGAACAGTCACTGAAATCAAAGAAAGTTTTGATACAGATGAATTATTGGACAATTCAAAAGATAATGGTGCTCATGTTTTAATACAATATCTGAAACAGATTGTTTTAAAGAATCATAATCATCCATTAATTAACTAATTAATTAATTAATTAGTAATAAATAGTTAATTCATTTGTTTGTTTGTTTACATTATTTCAGTCCACCTCCTCACCAGTTTGTGAAGGTAATGCACCAAATTATTTGTCAACCACTAATGTCGTTTAACAACAGCGTTGTTGTTTAATGAATTTGATCAAAATGCACCATCTTTATAATATTTTTCTTGTTTTTCAGAAAAGTGTATCTAGTAGTTATTAGAAAAGTTTATTTTAATCTTTGGGGAAACTGTTTGGATCTGATCCTATTTTCCATGTAATCCAGGTTCCTTTTGTTTGTGTAGTGACGACGCCCTCTGGTGGTGGCTGCTGGTAAATATGTGGACATGAGTATCACGTCACCAGTTCGGCCTCTTTGTTTTCCTTCGTGTTGAGAAGCTTCGTCTGGATTTAGCTCCGTGATTTATTTCAATTACTAATGAAAAAAGACTTCTCGTGAGTCAAATACTTTATTCTGTGATTTAGTTCCAAGCTGCTGCTGCCAGAGGCTTGTAACACTGCAGCTTCTTGTCTGTGGAGACTGAGTAAGTTTGTTCACTCTGTTAGCATGTGTAGCTGTTAGCATGTGTAGATGTTAGCATGTGTAGCTGTTAATATGTGTAGCTGTTAACATGTGTAGCTGTTAGAATCTGTAGCTGTTGGCATCTGTAGCTTTTAGCATCTGTAGCTGTTAGCATCTGTAGCTATTGGCATCTGTAGCTGTTGGCATCTGTAGCTTTTAGCATCTGTAGCTGTTAGCATCTGTAGCTGTTAGTATCTGTAGCTGTTAGAGCGTCCGTAACTGTTAACATCTGTAGCTGTTGGCATCTGTAGCTGTTAGCGTCTGTAGCTGTTAGCATCTGTAGCTGTTGGCATCTGTAGCTTTTAGCATCTGTAGCTGTTAGCATCTGTAGCTATTGGCATCTGTAGCTGTTGGCATCTGTAGCTGTTGGCATGTGTAGCTGTTAGCATCTGTAGCTATTGGCATCTGTAGCTGTTGGCATCTGTAGCTGTTGGCATGTGTAGCTGTTAGGGTCTGTAGCCGTTAGCATCTATAGCTGTTGGCATCTGTAGCTGTTGGCATCTGTAGTGTTGCATCTGTAGCTGTTAGCATGTTTAGCTGTTGGCATCTGTAGCTGATAGCATCTGCAGCTGTTAGCATCTGTAGCTTTAAGTATCTGTAGCTGTTGGCATCTGTAGCTGTTAGCATGTGTAGCTGTTGGCATCTGTAACTGTTAGTATCTGTAGCTGTTGGCATCTGTAGCTGTTAGTATCTGTAGCTGTTGGCATCTGTAGCTGTTAGCATCTTTAGCTGTTGGCATCTGTAGCTGTTAGCATATGTAGCTAGCTGTTAGTATCTGTAGCTGTTAACATCTTTAGCTGTTAGCATCTATAGCTGTTGGCATCTGTAGCTGTTAGCATGTGTAGCTGTTGGCATCTGTAGCTGTTAGTATCTGTAGCTGTTGGCATCTGTAGCTGTTAGTATCTGTAGGCAGCTGTTGGCATCTGTAGCTGTTAGTATCTGTAGGCAGCTGTTGGCATCTGTAGCTGTTAGCATCTGTAGCTGTTGACATCTGTAGCTGTTAGCATCTGTAGCTACTAGCTAGCTGTTAGTATCTGTAGCTGTTGGCGTATGTTGCTGTTGGCGTCCATAGATATCATATATAGAACACTAGATACCCCATGGACTGCTCTCACCTATTGGAGCCGACGAGATTTCAGGCGGCCATCTTGGGGATGTCCACCGCTCCACTCAGCCTTATGTATTTGGCTGGCATAATAAAGTATCAGCGCATTTAATCAATCATAACACGCTGAATAGTAATCCCATTGTCACATATTTACATTTTAGGCATACAGCTATTAAAACTGCATGTATAGGAACGTATAGTTTAGCATATTTAAATAATTTTGGTAGAATACAATACTTTAATGTATGACATGTTTAGCAAGATACAACCAAAGATGCAATTTATTCACACACACATTATGTATACATATTCAGATATTGTAATAATACATATATATATATTCAGATAAGCATATATAGAACTATATAAATATACACTTTATATATAACTATACATACTGTATACTGTATATAACTATATACTGTATATATATAAAACATATATATAATATATATACTGTATATATATATATATATCTATCCATCCATCCATCCATTTTCTTCCGCTTATCCGGGGTCGGGTCGCGGGGGTAGCAGCCTAAGTAGGGAGGCCCAGACTTCCCTCTCCCCAGCCACTTGGAGCAGCTCCTCTGGGGGAATCCCAAGGCGTTCCCAGGCCAGCCGAGAAACATAGTCCCTCCAGCGTATCCTGGGTCTTCCTCTGGGTCTCCTCCCGGTGGGACATGCCCGGAACACCTCACCAGGGAGGCGTCCAGGAGGCATCCTAACCAGATGCCCGAGCCACCTCAACTGGCTCCTCTCGATGTGGAGAAGCAGCGGCTCTACTCCGAGTCCCTCCCGGATGACTGAGCTTCTCACCCTATCTCTAAGGGAGAGTCCAGCCACCCTGCGGAGAAAACTCATTTCAGCCGCTTGTATCCGAGATCTTGTTCTTTCGGTCATAACCCAAAGCTCATGACCATAGATGAGGGTGGGAACGTAGATCGATCGGTAAATTGAGAGCTTTGCCTTTTGACTCAGCTCTCTCTTCACCACGACAGACCGGTACAGCGCCCGCTTCACTGCGGACGCTGCACCTATCCGCCTATCGATCTCACGCTCCAGTTTTCCCTCATTCGTGAACAAGATCCCGAGATACTTAAACTCCTCCACTTGGGTAAGGACCTCCTCCCCGACCCGGAGAGGGCACGCTACCCTTTTCCGGCTCAAGACCATGGCCTCGGATTTGGAGGAACTGATCCTCATCCCGGCCGCATCACATTCAGCTGCAAACCGCTCCAGCGAAAGCTGTAGATCACGAGCTGATGAAGCCAATAGGACCACATCATCTGCAAAAAACAGAGAAGCGATTCTAAGGCCACCAAAACGGATCCTCTCAACACCTTGGCTGCGCCTAGAAATTCTGTCCATAAAAGTTATAAACAGAATCGGTGACAAAGGGCAACCTTGGCGGAGTCCAACTCTCACCGGAAACGAGCCTGACTTACTGCCGGCAATGCGGACCAAGCTCTGACACCGGTCGTACAGGGACCTAACAGCCCATATCAATGGGCCTGGTACCCCATACTCCCGGAGTACCCGCCACAGAACCCCCCGAGGGACGCGGTCGAATGCCTTTTCCAAGTCCACAAAGCACATGTAAACTGGTTGGGCAAACTCCCACGCACCCTCCAGGACCCTGTTGAGGGTGTAGAGCTGGTCTAGTGTTCCACGACCAGGACGAAAACCACACTGCTCCTCCTGAATCCGAGGTTCGACTATCCGACGGACCCTCCTCTCCAGAACCCCTGAATAGACCTTACCAGGGAGGCTTAACCCCAAAATTACACCACACGCGTTACGGCTCCGCCCCGCTCCGGTCCGACCTCCGCAGCAAATACGCACCCTTTATAATCAATGACAGAGTTTACACTGGCTCCGCACGGCGGCGGCGAGCAGCGGCGAGCGGACGGCAGTCCGTCAAAATTAGAAATTTTTCTATTTCTGCCGGACGCCGGAGCTGTGCCGGAGTCAACTTTTGAAGATTACGTCGCACCAACAGGAAAAGGAACGAGCACAACTTCCGTATTTACAAAATAAAATCACCACGGGCGGACTAATCCTAGCTCTATACGGATTTATTTGTACAAAAATGCTGTCAAACTATCATTTATGACTATTCTATGACTAAACTATTATATTTATGACTATGACTACGCCTACAAACGCAATACAAGAAATAAATAAATAAAAAAGTATTTTATTCTGAAATGTAAACATCACTTCCTGTTGCTCAAACCATGTAGCTCATTTACGAGAGAAGATCAAGGCAGCAGTCTCTCTACAGTTGTTCTCCTTCTTCCACCGAATGAATTGTTTTGTTCTGACTTACTTATTTATCACTTGATTTATCGCGCGATCTCGCACGTGTCTCGGAGCGGCGCATCCAGGCGGACCTGAGCGGAGCGGAGGCAGTGGGCTTTGGACTCGCTCAGCTGCGACCTGCGGACCGGAGCGGGGCGGAGCCACGTGTGGTGTAATTTTGGGGTAAGAGTGTGATCCCTCTATAGTTGGAACACACCCTACGGTCCCCCTTTTTGAATAGGGGAACCACCACCCCAGTCTGCCAATCCAAGGGAACTGCCCCCGATGTCCACGCGATATTGCAGAGTCGCGTAAGCCAACACAACCCCACAACATCCAGAGCCCTAAGGAACTCAGGACGAATCTCATCCACCCCCGGAGCCTTGCCACCGCGGAGCTTTTTAACCACCTCGGCGACCTCCGCACCAGAGATTGGAGAGCCCGATCCAAAGTCCCCAGGCTCCGCTTCCTCAGTGGAAGACGTGCCAGTAGGATTGAGGAGGTCTTCGAAGTATTCCGCCCACCGACTCACAACATCCCGAGTTGAGGTCAACAGCACGCCATCCCCACCATAAATGGTGTTGGTCGCGTACCGCTTTCCCCCCCTGAGACGCCGGATGGTGGACCAGAATCGCCTCGAAGCCGTACGGAAGTCATTCTCCATGGCCTCTCCGAACTCCTCCCACGCCCGAGTTTTTGCCTCAGCAACCACCCGAGCCGCATGCCGCTTGGACTGCCGGTACCTATCTGCTGCTTCCGGGGTCCCACAGGCCAAAAAGGCCCAATAGGACTCCTTCTTCAGCTTGACAGCATCCCTCACCGCCGGTGTCCACCACCGGGTTCGAGGGTTGCCACCACGACAGGCACCAACAACCTTGCGGCCACAACTCCGATAAGCTGCCTCGACAATAGAGGCGCGAAACATGGCCCACTCGGGCTCAATGTCCCCCGCCTCCCTCGGAACGTGTTCAAAGCTCTCCCGGAGGTGGGAGTTAAAGCTCCGTCTTACGGGAGACTCTGCCAGACGTTCCCAGCAGACCCTCACAATACGTTTGGGTCTGCCAGGTCTGACCGGCATCCTCCCCCACCATCGGAGCCAACTCACCACCAGGTAGTGGTCAGTTGACAGCTCCGCCCCTCTCTTCACCCGAGTGTCCAGGACATGCGGCCGCAGATCAGATGAGACGACAACAAAGTCGATCATTGAACTACGACCTAGGGTGTCCTGGTGCCAAGAGCACATATGGACACCCTTATGCCTGAACATGGTGTTCGTTATGGACAATCCATGACGAGCACAGAAGTCCAACAACAGAACACCACTCGGGTTCAGATCAGGGGGGCCGTTCCTCCCAACCACACCCCTCCAGGTCTCACTGTCATTGCCCACGTGAGCGTTGAAGTCCCCCAGCAGAACAAGGGAGTCCCCAGGAGGCGCACCCTCCAATACCCCCTCCAAGGACTCCAAAAAGGGTGGGTAATCTGCGCTGCCGTTCGGCGCATAGGCACAAACAACAGTCAGAGCCCGTCCCCCCACACGTAGGCGAAGGGAGGCTACCCTCTCGTTCACCGGGGTGAACCCCAACGTACAGGCACCAAGATGGGGGGCAACAAGTATGCCCACTCCTGCTCGGCGCCTCTCACCAGGGGCAACTCCAGAGTGGAAGAGTGTCCAACCCCTCTCAAGGAAACTGGTTCCAGAGCCAGAGCCATGCGTTGAGGTGAGTCCGACTATTTCTAGCCGGAACCTCTCAACCTCACACACTAGCTCAGGCTCCTTCCCCACCAGAGAGGTGACATTCCATGTCCCAATGGCCAGCTTCTGTAGCCGAGGATCAGACCGCCAGGGTCCCCGCCCTCGGCCACCACCCATTCCACAATGCACCCGACCCCTTTGGCCCCTCCCACAGGTGGTGAGCCTATGGGAAGGGGGACCCACGTCTCCTCTTCGGGCTGTGCCCGGCCGAGCTCCATGGGTGAAAGCCCGGCCACCAGGCGCTCGCCAACGTGCCCCTCCTCCGGGCCTGGCTCCAGAGTGGGGCCCCGGTGACCCGCGTCCGGGCGAGGGAACATTGTTTCCATTTATATTACTCATCATAAGGGGTCTTGTGGGCTGCGCTTTGTCTCGTCCCTCACCTAGGACCTGTCTGCCTTGGGTGACCCTACTAGGGGCATAAAGCCCCTGACAGCATAGCTCCTAGGATCATTGGGACACTCAAACCCCTCCACCACGGTAAGGTGGCAGCCCAGGGAGGGGTTTGTGTATTACAGTTAGAAAAAATTACCGGTAAGTAGAATGATTCATTTTCTGTTGTAGTTTGTGTATTACAGTTAGGAAAATTAAGTAGAATTATTCACAGTTAGAAAAATTAAGTGATGTAGTTTGTGTATTACAGTTAGAAAAATTAAGTAGAATTATTCATTTTGTGATGTAGTTTGTGTATTACAGTTAGAAAAATTAAGTAGAATTATTCATTCTGTGATGTAGTTTGAAGGTTATCATTGGTTGAACAAACTGTGAAATAAGGGGCAGATATAATAAGATTTCATCTTCTTTCTGCTCCCTTCATTTTATCCTACTTGTATTCTTGTATCTGATGAAACTGTCTTGTATTGTTCTTTTAAAATGAATGAATAAACATCAAATCAAATCAAAACTTATGGAAAAAGGCATGATTCACATCTTGTATTGCATGAAAGCAGTCATGTGTGAGCAAGAGGAACACCAACCATGCTGACTGCAAACAAACTATAAATCTATTTGAGTGGTAAATTCAGCTGTTATGTATAATTTCAGCTTTAGCCTTGACCATATGGACTCAAAGATTTTATTTAAGGTTTAAACAATTGTCCTGGTGCACTTTAGATGTGTCTGGTGGTGATTTTTTTTATTACAAAAGTGACATTTTTACGTGGTAAATGTTCCAACATGTTCAAAATCTTCATGCAGCCACTTTGGTAATGGATTAATAACTACATTTAGTTTTCCCAGCTGCATATTCACCTTTTGGCCAATATGTCAGTTATTCAATCCTTACCATTTCCTTTGATATTCTAATCCTTTGCTTTAAGGTAACAAAAATGTCTAAATATTTGCATTTTTAACAAGTATTTGACAGTAAAAGTAAAGTTTATGGATACTGAGATGCTTTGATCAAATGTTTTTATTTTATTTTATTTTTTACAAGAACTTGTTTAATTTGATGTTTCACTGTGTTGGTTTAAAAAAATAAATACAAGTATTATTAAAATGATTTTAAAGTGAATTAAACTAAAAACTAAAACCTATAGAGATTACATTTTACACAGATCATTAGGTCAAAAATTCAAGGAATCAAGGATCTTTATTGTCATTCGCATCGCATGTGGTACATTTAAAAAAAAAAAAAAAATTTACCCAAAGCATTAAAAATATTCAAAGAAAAGAAATGACAAAAGAAATAGTGATCAAGGTAATTAATTAAAATGCTTTTTATTGAAGATTTTTTTCCCCCTTCTGTACATCAGCTTCTTCGTTCCGCTACAATGGCCTGTCTGTGGTGTACTTTGTGTTCTTGCTCACGCTGCCGGTGCTGCCGAACCCAAGCCCGGTCACCCTGAAAGGTGAGGACCTTCACGTACTCATGGCTTTTAAATGATTTCACATGGGTTGGCTCTGAAACACCCACTGGTTCTGGCTGTGTTGATTCAAAATTCAAGCATGCCTTTTTTCCCCCCAGTTTCACCCATTTAATTCCTCATATCAAAAATCCCATGAGCAAACACAGATTACACGCCACCTTCCATGCCAGAGTTTTAGATTAAGATCATCTTAAATTGAGAAATAACACTGTTGGCCATTTTGTCAAATCGTAACAATGCCATAATGGAATATTGCAATATTTCAGGTGATCTTGCATGATCTGTCAGCATTTGGAGTATGTGTGGTGAATCACTCTCAGCTACTACCAATTCAAATTTTAGCTTGGTACTGTATTTGCTGAATTTACTGAGGTACTGCCATTTTTGTGTAGGATAAAGTAGACTACTTGTGGTGGGCATTTTGAATTGGGATTACTCCAGTAGACAAACAGTTGTAGAAGAACACCCAGTAATTACTTTCTTAGAAGTTCACTGAAACCCTTCCGGTGGGTTTAACAACACATTTTGCTAACAGACAAACAGGGTTATTGTTTCCCACAAGTAATGTCAAAGTTTTCAGTAAAGCTGGTGTGGATTGTGTTGTGCTTAGAGCAGGGCCAGATCAACACTTTGCTGCACCCTGGGCAACAATCTTCAAGGGCCCCATCATCACGACCCCAGAATCACCATAATCTGGCAAAATACAGAATAAATTACCGTAATATAAGTAAATATACTTCAAATTCTAACTATCAAGTGTATGAAATTAATATCCAAATGCTCACAGAACTATAAATGCTATAAACTATGTTCTCTTATTAACACAAATCACCAAGACTGAGTTAAGTTGAACGCACTTTGAACACCATATGACACCATGTGTGGATTTGGTTAGCAACGCCTTGGCCATTGGCATCAGAAGCATTTGTAATGTGGGGGGACGCACTGATACTGGTGGTGGTGGTGGGGAGGGGGTCTGGGGGTCCTCCCCCAGAAAATTTTGAATAAAGATGTATTTGGTGTATTTTAACGGTTGTTTAACATTTTACCTACGTAAACACTTGATTCAATAACTATTTCAGAGTTAATGGCACAACAAGAAGTAACCTGACCAACAGCTCTCCTTGTGCACATACTCCACTTCTCTCACACATCCTAGCCACAGTCTAAGAAACATATTGTAGCCTGAGTTACCTTTTACATATAAAACACACAAAACAAAGAACAACTAGCCTCAAGCTACAATGTAAATATGGCAGAAAATGTAGGATTTATGTTGCAGTTTCTTTCGTACAGATGAACATGTGGTACTTCCTGTTTATATCTGTTGTAATCAGCTGCTCATGTGGTCGACCGCTGGCTCTTTACATTTTTCCAAACTTCATCTAGTTTTTGAAATGAAGTAAACTATTCCACCCTCTAAAGTCTCAGGGTAACATGTGTCTGAATTATATATCTAACCATTTTTTCCCGATAATTTTTCACGAAATCCCTCTGACTACAAGCATCCATAAAGCAAAACTATGATGTAAAGTATCTTAAAGATTGTAATGGAGATTTTTACATTTCTCATCCTCAATGCTCAGCTAAGTCCACACCAAATTTTAGCTCAGTTTCTGTAAAATTGGTAAATTTACAGCCATTTTTGCTAAGACAGTTGGCTGTGGCCGCCATTGTAACGAACCCCCCCAACTTAAATTGAGTAGGCTGTAAAGGGAAATTAGTTGTACCATATTTTCCGACGTATAAGTCACAGTTTTTTTAAACTAATTTGCATGTCCTGCAACTTATACGGCGAAGCAACATATTTATGGATTTTTTTCCCCATATCTTTTAGACCAATTTTTGGCTGAGATATGACCGTTTCCATTCATTCTGACGAAAAAACGGAGCAGTACC